>BROF01003474.1:135895-146206 GCA_024346535.1 Eptatretus burgeri | reverse complement strand
ATATATATATATATGTATATATGTGTGTTAAACTCACCTTGGCACGTGTTTAGTATGGAGTTAAAGGGGAAGCCCACATTTCTGAACAACTAAAATGGCCGCCAGTCTCCCAGTCCGCCACCTTTCATCAGATCACCAAATAAAGTGAGGGGCATGTGTATGCCATTTTGTACTGTGCTTGTGTCAAGTTTGAACAAAATCTGACCATGCATGTCTGTGAAATGGTTCGGGACCCATTAAAGGAACAAAATGGCTGCCAGTCGGCCATCTTGGATCTGATCTCGAAAATAAAGGACTTGCATATGTCGTTTGATAAGTGCATGTACAAGAAATGGTTAAGGACGTGTTTGACACTGGGTTTTTTTACATCTAAAATTGCCGCCAGTCCACCATCTTTGATCACATCGTATGCCATCATATTTTGTCTTTCCATCAAGAACGAATAAAATTGGTCCATACATCTCCGAGATCTCGTTGTGGATGCACGGAATCAAAAATTGAGACCAAATCCATAAGCCCCCGTTTTGGATGAAGTCCAATGGGGACGAATAAAATATTCTGAACTTTTGTACATTATGAAACCTTTCTGATAATTTGTACAATACTTTGAGGGCATCCTCTCGCCTTCATAAACAGGAATTGTCGACCTCAGTTCAGAGCAATATCTCTATTTTTAATTCGGGTGAGAAACAAAGAAACTATTAAGAATGGGGGTGGAAGGGACATAACTTGTCAATGCTTAACCAACCAAACAAGGAATTGTTCATAAGACACTAAAATCACAGGAACAAAATTCTCATAAATCATTGCCTTCATGATGCCAGTCCAATTCCACTTCATGATTAATCGTATGCAACAAATAATTCTGCTCTCTCATGTTCCATTCCACCATATGCCAAGTCACCAAGTTAGTCTGTTTCCTGTATCATCTCCACAAGCTACCTTCAAATGATGTGTGCATAAAATGAACACCAAGTCCACTTACTTGGGTATGTATAAGTTGGCTCAATTGCATCAGCCAAACACATTCTTCTCTCCTGAAAGGGCTCCTGTGTACATAAAACCGGTCAAGTTATGGAATTTTCACTTTTCAAGGAATATTTTACTACTTGTATGATTTACACACCCTGAAGAGGAATATCAAATTTCCCATAAATGCTGAGGATTTCATGAAGCATTGCCCACAGATTATTGGTCATGATCGCATCTCTTTGGTTAGGATGACAGACAGGGAACTTAAGAGCTGGCGAAGGCCAATATTCATGTTTATGTTTGCTAAATTATGGCAAGAACTTAAGTAGCAACACTCACGAACCATGAAGTGTAAGGTGGTGTGTGAGACTCACGAGAAGTCCAGCACTCCCATGGAATAGCTCCAATGTCTATGCATATTGGACTCTGGACATATTGGGATGTTTTAGGAATGGACATAAAAAGGGAGTAAGCATGATTGAGATGAAATGTCTTGATCACAGCAATGGGGACCTACAATCTCCAATTACTCACATTTTGTGGGACAGAATTGCCAAAAATGAAACCCCCAAAACAAGATGACTTATTGATTAGTTTGTTATTTTGAGATGGTTAATAAGAGGGCAGTAAGGGTAACTTGCAAAGTGTTGGATGCAGGAGAATCCATGTGTCATCTGTTGTGACGAATTAACTGCTGCCCCATGCTGCACTTTGGAATGCAATCATTGTTTTCATGCCAAGGTGAGTTTGCATCTGAGTTTTCTATTTTTCACATCACCATCTAGGCACATGGAGGAGTTAAATGACAGAGGAAAATAGGAAAACACACTGACAGATTTAAAGGGGAATAAAATGGATTTTTTGAAGAAAAAAGGGGACTTCGTCCAAACAAACAAAGCTCCAAGTTAAGCAACTTTTGATATCTGTATGTACATGTAAAGGCAGATAAACATGTTTTCCATCTCATTTCTTTCCTTTTAAATTACAAAAGCATATTTTGAAAATTGATAATTCCAAACATGTGATGCTTGTGGAGAGATTATCACCGATAACCCATTTTTATAGAAGGTCTAATTTTTCAATGTTTTTTTTATTTTTTATTATTATTTTGGAATCTTCTCACAGTTCCTTTTTTATGTCAATGATCAAATTGTTAAGATGGAAGTTTTCACAGATTATAACTTATTTGTTTTTCTTCAAATTTCCTTTCATACTTTCTCTTTTTCCCCACCAAATGCTTGAAATAGTGCATCCGACAATGGCTTGAAGAACAGAAGACCTGCCCCACCTGCAGGAACTATGTGCTCCTGCCTGAAGAATTCCCATCACTACCGACACCACGGAGTCACAGCTGATGCTAAGAATAGAATTAAGTTTCAATCTTAAATCAAACAATTTTTATAAGATCTTGAAAATGATTTTGCTTGAATAATTATTAGATATTAAAAAAAAAAAATCATACAATTATTTGGTTTCTACTTTTATTGGGGTCCTAATGTGCAATGAGCATCCATTGATACTTTTGTTGCATTGGTTTATGCATTCAACATTTCATTCAAATAACCAAACTATGTTGCACACAATATTAACTTCAAAACTAACTTTGCCTTGCCATGTCATAAAACTGCAGATAATCTCACTTTGAAAATTAATTTTTCAAAAATCACCACACTTACAATATGTCCAAATCTAACAGAGTTCCATTTCATTGACCCATTTTTCTTTGTTTCCCAAATTTTGAAACATGACAATGTTAAAAAAAACACTGAACTAAATACTAATTCTGTTTGATTAAACGTGACTCGAGCAATGTTGACTCCCTTCTGTCCTCACATCCCAACTCTCTCTTCATAATCTGCCTTGATTTCAACTGTCACCAGGCCAGCTAACTTGGTGTCAGTTCTCACACCACTGTCAATGGTATTGCAATCAAGACCCTTTGTCACGCTTCTGACCTCACAAAATCTGTTGGATATACAACCCACATTTGAACATGTCTGCCACTCTGACATGACCATGTCCGATTTTTTTTTCCCCCTCATCATTCCGCCTCTTGGCTCCTCAGTTCATGTACTTCTGAAAGTGCCTGTTTCCTTGGTGTGGTCTTCATGGATCCACTAATGTGCTGCATGGATGTGGTGTCCTTGGAAATTACATTTCTCACAAAACATTAATTTAATACCAGATATGGTGACATAAGGGTTAGAGCATCCACTCTGAGTCTTGGAGGTCACTGGTTCAACACCTGGCTGAGTCATATCAAAGACTAAAAGTAGTATGTGCTGCTTCCTTTCTTAATGCTCAGCATTTAAAAAAGATATAACATGGACAAACCACCAGAGGTTAGCAACCATTGCACAGGATTGATGGGTTGAATGGCCTTCCCCCTCCTGCATTGAAGTTCCTTTAAGGTAACTCATTATTCCATCCATCCATTGGGACCATACCCTGTGCAGAGCGTTGGTGCTGTCGAAGCAGTCTCCTTGGCTCTTGGGCACAATCCTGGATGGGTCGCCACTCCAACACAGGATACCAGCAAGCTGACACTCATTTTGCCCACCTCAGAAAGATGACAGTCAGAGTCAACCCCACCTGGTATCAATTCAACAGCTGAGCAGGATTTGAACTCAGAATCCTTGGATCCCAAGTCCACCACCCAAACCATTAAGCCAACACCAGGCACATTATATTGTTGCAGCCACAGGGTCGGGGGGGGGGGGGGACGAGAAGACCACAAGGGGGGAAGCTACCTCGGGTTCCCACCAGACTCTCCGGAATCGCAGGCCGTCGCACACGAATAACTTTGACGCGGCGGGTCACTAATCTACCGTGAATGCCAATAACTTGACCACGTGACTGAGGGTCCTCAGTCTCATGAGTACAGTTTACCTAATGGTCATGTGATGTAATTACCAGGGAACACGCCCTCGGTACACCTTGTTCAAACAGTATCACTTTACCGGATCAGATGCAGCCGAGTGTAACTGCCCAGGGACATACCGGCGAGAAAAACAGATCGTTGGGGGATAACGTCCTGGCAAGGCTACGATACGAACCATGCTGGACCAATGAAGAAAAAGACGAAAACGAGCTGGGAACATTTCTACACAAAGCATTTATGTACACTCAAGCGAGGAAAGGTATGTGGCACAGTAAATGGGTTTATTATTATGTACAGCAGAGGATTGCAAGGAATTATTGGGGTGCGACAAAAGGAAAGTAATTTACAAAAGCAGACAGAGCAGACTTATCTCATGACCACTTCCACAATCTTAACTTATGCTACGACAGGCGCATCACAAACACACACACACGAGGAAGATTAGATAGCCAGAAAGAAAGAGAGCAGATGAGGACAAACGGCCTCGCGATATCTGGCGCGGTCGGCTGGCCAACGCAACCCAGAACGCTTCGGGGGAGGTAGGAGGGAGAAATACTGGTGTCTGTGGTGTGGTGCATTTGGGGGGTACGGTGTCGTGCCAAAGGAAACTGTGATTGCGAATCAGTAATGGATGCTCTTTTGTGTGTCCAAAGGGGAAACAGGTTGAGATGGTTGGGTCATGTGTTGAGGAAGGATGAAAGTGACTGGGTGAGAAGAGTGTTGGAAATGAGTGTAGTAGGAAGTGGAGGACAGGGAAGACCGAGAAAAACTTGGCTAAAGGTGGTGGAAGAAGAAATGTGGGCAAGGGGATTAAGTAGGGGAGATGCAGAAAATAGGGTCAAGTGGAGAATATTGTCATGGGGCCCACAAGGCTAACCCCCTCTTTAACAGGGAAAATGGCCTTAAAATGCTTGTTGGATCCACTACTCATGCAGAATTTTTTTATAATTACATAATAGGTCACGTGGGGTGGCAGCCATGTTGGAAAAACTTTGGACCTCTGTGTCTCCTCAACCGCACCATAGAAAAAAATGAAACTTGGCAACTTCTCTGCATGGGGAATAAGGGTGAGTTGACTTCCATGTCATTGGTGAAGTGGTATCCTGCTCAAAATTCGACACCTAGAATACTCCATTTGATCAGTATGAAAATTTTTGAGGTTCATCTTGGGATAGATTGGTTGAGAGAAAACAAGCTGAATACCATGAATGACCCCGACGTTGAATGAAAGCTTATTACCAAATGATGTTGATACTTGGGCAGCCGATTACCAGACAATATTGTTGCGAATTCGCGCCCGACGGAGTGCGATCGGCCGCTCGACTCGAATGGCGGCCGCCTCGCCCACCGGAACGGACAATTCTGTCGTGACCCTCTCGGAACAACGCCGGGAGCTCGTCACGGGTGGGGGTTTAACCTCACCACGACCATGCCAATTGCCCACCCGCGCAGGATAGGGTTGCTCGCCAAATTCGATCTACCTAAGTACCCACACGGAGGGTAGACCGGGCGATCGTACCTCACCGCAGGCCGACTCTGGACACGAACCGCTTAAGCGGTCCGTTCCGTGTTATCGGGATAACCGAGCGGTGTTATCGTCGGCCTCGACGGTTCCGATTAATTATTGAGCGTATTTAGCCCACGACCAACCCTTTACGTGAAGTAAGATGGAGATTCAATTAAAGAAAAGACGAAGCGAAACGGGAAAAACAGTTCAACATAAGGCACATTTATTCCGCGGCACATGGATAGCACACATATACAATTACAACAATTATGCACCAAAAGCAATTGCAACAAAAGAAACACAACAATGCAGAGATACTACCGACTACGCGAGCACACGGCAACACTTACACAGTTTTACTTTATAGACGGCGCCGACAACACATATACTCAAAAGCAAAAGAAAAAGGGCCACCCTCAACGACAAGGGGGCAGACGGGGCCATTCAGTTTCTTTGAAAACAGAATGCTCCAGGCAGCTTACCAACACTTGCAGCGGTTTCAATCAATTTTACTTTTATTTTAAAACACTCCAAGTGCGACGATAAAACCGTGCTTTCTCCATACACAACCACACATCCCGCCAGACAGGGAAGAGCCGCTCTCATCCCTCACCAGCGGAGAGGACACAACATGAGGGCAGAACATACATTTGCATGAGGCAAAACATGAATATGCATGAGGCAAGACATGAGTGGAGCATAAATACACATTTTACATTTAAACTTGGTTCCCTCACAAGCACTCCACTACTGGCCTGCATCACGACAACAGCCAACCGATCCTTCAGAAACGGCCCAAAGATCCCTCCCCCCCCCCCCAACTGCAATGCCATGCTGCTGCCTGTGTAGAGTCAAGACCACTCAGCTTTAAACAGCGATGTGGAGAGATGGAAAATGCGACCCCCTCCTGTACCCACCCCATTTTCTGTGCACCTTGGGCCTTGCAGCCTGTGGATGTGCCTCAATGGGTTCACCTTCAATTTTGGCTGCTTCCCAGCCTCAACTGACATTCGTATAGTTTACCTACAAAATTATTTACCATCTGCTCAACAATGTCTTGACTTAGAACAGGCCGCAACAATTTCTTAACGATAAAGTCTTTTTTTTCCACTTTCATCACTCATATCATTGAATGCTTGATCATCATACCTATGAATCGTTGGATACATTGTAATGCAAATAAACGCTTAGAGACACCAGTGTTTGTGGCTCCATTTCATTTTCGCACATGCCATAACCTCGAGAATCTCTTAAACTAAGCGAATTACAAAATTTAAGATCCAGAATTGAACTTGGCAGCAGTTCCGACTGCTAAAAATTGTGTTCATTTGTCCAATTCAGACATAGTTTGACATTTTTGGGAAGTGTTTAGTATGACGGATCAGTGATCGTTAATCGCTTGCCAAGCCAGACCTGTTTAGGAATGATGGAAGAGTTTTGATTTTAAAACTGCTTCCCCATATGGTAGCATGTACAAATCAGATTTGTGGTGAGCTCACCGGAAGGGTGCAAAAGTTGCTGCATGTGTGAGCATGTATGCATGCAGGCAGGCAGACAGACCTTTGCCAGGTAGATGGTGTGGGTTTTAAATACTCCTACCCGGTTTTATATCGAACCCAGTGGTTAAAAGACTCGAAAAAAGCCTTCCCTTCCCCACCCCTCACGTCGCTTCCCTTCCTCCTCACGCCATCTTCCCTTCCCCTTACACAGCTTTTCCTTCAACTCTTGCTGCCTTCCCTTCCCCTCACACCGCATTCTCTTCCTCTCACACCGCATTCTCTTCCTCTCACACCACATTCTCTTCCCCTCATGCGGTCTCCCCTTCCCTTCACACGACTTTTCCTCCACCTCATGCTACCTTCGTTGTCTTCCCCTCACGCTGCCTTTCCTTCCCATCATGCTGCCTTCCCTCCACCTCCCCTCACGCTTACCCCCTCTCCTCTCAACCCCTCATGGACATCTCCTTGCGGTCTCCGCATGCTGTATTAACGTGCTCTTTTAACATATATCCATTTTGTTCAATCCTGTACAACCCTCCCCCCCTCCCCCAACCACCACCCTTTTCCACAAGTCTCAATACCAAATGCAATTCTAGAACACATCCCCTCAAGCTTACCTCCGCCCAACCCCCGCCCCCCCGCCCCACTTCCCCATTTATCTCTCCCCCATCCTTCTCGCTCCTACCCCCTTTCCTGGAGTGTGTTGCGATGGTGTTCTCCTCCCCCCCTTCCTCGTTTTCCCCCACATGTCTGAGCTCTCCCCTTCCTTACCACTCCTTCCTACCTACTTCCTCCTCTCTCCCTCCTCCTTCCCTCATCTATGTAATGTACAAATGATCAGACCGACCACGATGCATTCAACTTCAGGAAGGTTTTATTGATAACACTCAGCTCCTTTCTGGTCCCGTGTGTCGCGCATGCGCACACGGCACTCACATCAAACTCAAAGGAGGGCAACACATCACAATATCTCCCCCTTTAATTACAAATCCAACCGGTCTGGATGTTTTGATACACGGGAGGACCTGTTACAGGCACAGATTTAGGTGACATGGACAAATGCACCGGACTGGCAGCGGGTGCAGGTAGAGAAACTTCGGGTCAAGACGCATTGCTGACAACTTTAGATGCAGGCTCGGAAACTACAGTTGCATTCTCAAACAACGCAACAATAACTGGATGAATCACAGGTTTCGCATCATCCTCCAACTCAATATAACGCAGCTTGATCTGATCCACATGTTTCCAAACTGTACACCATCTTTCAGCTTGACACAAAAACACACGAGTTCCTTCCTTGCTAATAACAACACCTGGCAGCCATTTCGCGCCAAGGCCGTGGTGCAGTACAAAACCAGGATCGTTAACAGCAAAGTCACACAATGCAGCCGTGCGATCATGATCTTATTTCTGACCCTGATGCTTGTTATCAACAGTTTCACCGATGTCAGGATGAACAAGAGAAAGTCTGGTTTTGAGTTCTCACTTCACAAGCAATTTGGCTGGAGGTACTCCAGTTATGGTATGTGGTCTGGATCTGTTACCTAGCAACACACATGACAAACACGTATGAAGTGGAACCTTGAGGAACACGCCTTAACCCTTGCTTGATAATAATCTGAACAGCACGCTCTGCCTGACCATTAGATGCGGGTTTAAATAGAGCAGAACAGACAAGTTTGATATCACTCAACCTCATGAATTCCTTAAATTCTTGACATGTAAAACACGAACCATTATCACTTACCAACACATCAGGTAGACCATGAGTAGCGAACATGACACGTAACTTCTCAATGGTGGTGGCAGAAGTGCTGGTAGACATGAGAGAGAGCACTCAATCCACTTGGAAAATGCATCCATGACAACAAGAAACATTTTCCCTAAGAACGGACCTGCAAAGTCAACATGAATCCTGGACCAAGGCTTGGAAGGTCACGACCAAAGACTCAGCCGTGATTCCGCTGGTGACTTGCTGAGCTGCATACATGTTTCACAACAATGAACACAAGATTCAAGTTCAGAATCAATACCAGGCCACCAAACATGAGACCTTGCGATAGCTTTAATCGTAACAATACCAGGGTGGGTACTATGTAGTTCAGAAACCAACTTCTCGACTGTGGAGTTCAGAAACAAACTTCTCTCTTCCCTGCTTCGGCGTGATGACATGTCGGCTCCAAAGTAAGCATTCTGACTGGACAGATAACTCATCTCTATGACGTAAATACGGTTTGTACTCCTCCGAGTCTGGTATGCGGGACCAATCGCCAGTCATAACACAATACTTAACTACAGACAACACTGGATCTCTGTTACACCACAATCTCACTTGAGCAGCAGTGACTGGAGAATTGTCACTCTCAAACACATTCATAGCTCATACAAGGTCAGCAGGTTGAGGGGTGTTGTTACAGTAACAGGTTCCAGCAGTCGATTCAATGCATCTGCACCATTCCCAGTGCCAGGTCTGTAATTAACAGTATAATTGTAACCGACAGCGTCAAGGCCCACCACTGAACAAGTGATGATGCACTGGTGTTGATTCCCTTGTTCTCTGAAAACAAAGAGTTGAGCGGTTTGTGATCAGTTTCAAGCTCAAATTTACGACCAAACAAATACTGATGCATCTTGGTTACCCCAAACACACAGCCCAATGCTTCTTTATCAACCATAACATAAGCTATTTCAGCTTTCGTCAAGCTTCTGGAAGCATAAGCAACAGGTTGTAGTTTGCCCGACTCATTAGCCTGTTGTAACACACAGCCTACCCCATAAGCACTGGCATCACATGACAATACAAGATGTTTCCATGGATCATAATGAACAAGCAACTTGTTGAAACACAATAGACCTTAAGCTTCCTTGAAGGAATCATCCTGGGCCTTGCCCCAAACCCAAGTTTTCCCTTTCCGAGGTAACTGATGCAGGGGTTCTCGCACTGTGCTCACCCATGGCAAGAAACTGCCAAAATGGTTGAGCAAACCCAAAAAGGAATGCAATTGTGACACATTTTATGGTTTGGGTGCATTATTGATTGCTTCGACTTTGGAATCACACGGCATGATCCCAGCGGCAGTGACTCTTCTGGCTCAGAATACAACTTCCGGCGCCATAAACATGCATATCTCACGTTTCAGTCTGAGTCCTACTTTGTCCAAACGACGCAGGACTTCTTCCAGGTTACTCAGGTGCTCTGCAGTGTTTCAACCTGTGATCAGGATGTCATCCTGGAACACGACAGTCTTTGGCACAGATTTCAATCAACTCTGTTTCTCTGAAAGATGGCAGCTGCTGAACGTATTCCAAAAGAACAGCGATTGTTGATGAACAGCCCCTTGTGAGTGTTGATGCATGTGAGCTTCCTTGACTCCTCATCCAGCTCTTGTGTCATGTAGGCAGACATCAGATCCAACTTGGTGAATGTCTTTCCACCAGCTAATTTCGAAAAC
>BROF01003474.1:52081-84881 GCA_024346535.1 Eptatretus burgeri | reverse complement strand
TTTATCCAGATCTGCAGTGAGCGAAGAAGCTGCTGCTTGCCGGTCTGAGGGATGACAGATGGTACGGCAGAGGGTGGAGTCGTCGGCAAAGAGAAATAGAGGATTTTCCAGAGAGTCCGAGAGTTAATAAACCATCCTCTTTCAATTTGTGTACCTCCTCCAAATTGTTTCTTGCCTTATCTACAACTCTCCTTGCTACCTTCTTCTGTCCATACAGGTGCAGCAACCCTGCATCCACATACCTCCCTCTATCCTTGATCTTCTCTATCCCCTTCGCTACCTCCTCCGTCCACTATATCTGGTTTCTATCCCTGGGATGATGCACCCTTTCCTGACGTCCTCCCACACAAAACTTCTGCAATTCCCCTAAACGTCTCTCCGTACTACTTCCACTCCTCCTCCAAACCTTCTGCTCCTTCACCAAGTTGCTCATACCTGCCCTTCACTCTCTCCTTGTACTCTGCAATGATCCCGACACTTCCTCCACCTAATAATCTTCCTACCCCTGCTCTTAACCTCTCTCCTCCTCTCCATCCATACCACAAACACCACAGGCTTGTGCTCGGTGGTAACGTGCTCTCCCGCCACTGTCTTACAATCCTTAACCCTACACAACTGTCGCTTCCTTACCACCACCAAATCCAGTTCTGTTCTATGTTGTCCACTCCTTTTGGTAATTTTGTGACTTCCCTGCTTTTGAAAGAATGAACCAGCTATGGCCATCCCATTCCTCTCTACCAGCTCTTGACCCTCTCTATTCCACGTTCCCCAACCAAATTTACCAACACATTCCTCTTCACCCAGCTCCGCTACTCCCACGTACGCTTTAAAGTCCCCTGCAATGCACAGCATCACCTCCAGCTCAACCATTCCCATCATCCTCTCCAGTGCGTACCTGAATTCCTGCTTCTTCACCACAGTCCTTCCCATTTGTGGCCCACATACTGACATAAAACAAACCATTTTCCTCTATACCACCACTCATGCCATAAATATCCATCCCTCCCATCTTTCCACTCTGACGACCTGCTTGTCAATCTCTTCCGACACTATTATTCCCACACTATTAATCTTTCCATCCCCCATCCACATGCAACAGCTTGTATCCAACTACCAACCTCCATTTGGTGGACGCTAACCATGTCATGGGATACAAAATGTAAACTGTTCAGTCTGGCGGAGGTACGTGCTCCAAGTGCCATTCTAGTTTGACTTGTATTCATTCCTAAACCGCTGGTCAGCATGAGCTGAAAACTGGTGTACCTGTGGTATACCTGAGCGGGATTTAGTCAATTTAAAAAAAATGCTTTTTCACATTGTTCTAAGGGTAGGGCATGTGTGTAAAATATGGTGATATTCTGAGCTGTTTTCGATTCTACAACATACATCCACCCATGCATATACACATACTTTTAAATTTTTTCTTTATTTCAGAGTCACCTGCTAGAAGTTGGTATTACAGATCATAATAAGTATGCCATAAATGTCAATAGAGTAGGGGAATTCATCTTCCATCATCCTGGGGGATTTGACCCATCTGTAAAGACTGGATCATTGCTATTGTACGGGATATTGAAGGAAATTTCCTAAAACTCTGACTTGCATATCAAGTGTACATGGTGTTGGGTACATGAATTGCCATGATTTTACATATTTATTATAAAAACAAGCTATAAATGACACAAACATAAAACTGTTACCATGAGACAGGAAAATGTAAAGTTGTTTTTTGTAAGAATATATTGAGTACGACCATCATTCAGGTGAAGCATGCAAACAAATCAGTATGCACAAATATTGTCCACAACTTTCCCCAAAGTGGCTCGGCTAATACAGGTAGGATACCCGATCGCCAGGGCCACCTAGAGCCAGAATGGGTTCCGGAGCAATACTAAGCGTCGGGCCCCCTTCATCCTGACCCCCTTCAAAAAAACAATTTTTTTTTAACATTCTATATGGGGTTTCCTTATTTTTGTTTTTTAACATTCTATATGGGGTTTCCTTATTTTTGTCGTCAGAAATACATGCCATGTTTAAGGGAAATGGGGGTGTTCACTTATTCCTACATGCGGATTACTTTCTTAACCCATTCCATCCAGATGGGGTGTGGCCAACACTCCTATCTTCATTTACATTACTACCATGATGATCATTATGTAAATTGTTCCCACAGTTGTTAATTTTACGAGTGAGTGTGTTACTCCCCATGGCATGGCAATGAATTGCCCAAAGTGGCTTGGAGGGAGATGCAAAATATAGATTCTCCTGGGGTTTTTTTTTTCATCAAAAACAATCACATGAAGCCAAAAATTGAAGGAATAATTGCAGGCCCTTATTAGGTTTGGGCCCTGGGGTAGTTACCCTGCATTTCACACACACATACCTCCCCCCCCCCATATATTGTCAGCGCACCTGCGAATCGCTGTTTGCAGGTTGTAGCCTATCTTGGGGACATCTTGTAGACTTGCTCCAGAAGGAACCCCCATAAGAAGAATCGCACCGATCAAGGTCTGAGCTTGTTGGTGGTGAGGGCTTGCTTTTGTCAAAGCATCTAGGGAAACTGTTTGAGATGACCATGCTTCTGAATGCTGAATGTAAAGGTAATCCATTACATTATCTCTGGTGTGAGAACATCCTATCCTTTTGAAAGCATTGGCATCTCAACAGAAAAGATTGATATTTTAATTCCACAAAGAAGAATGTTTGCACAGCATTTCCAAAGTATCCATTGATAGAGCCATTAAAAAAGAGGTGTCCTCCCACTCGATGTACATTGTGAAACAAAACTTTACACTTTCCTTTCTGGTGGTACCAATGTTATGTTTATCATCAATGTATTTTTTAACAGAACGATGCATAAAATCATGGGGTTCATCTGGAACGTCCTGGATTTTGCCGAATAAAAATAATTGTTTAATATTGTGAAACTTTCTTTTAAGTATGTGCAACCTGAACACACTAGGAGATAAGCTTTTCCTGAAATGCAAATTGATATGTAGTATACATTAAAGCAGGTAGTTTTTTTTTGTGTGTGTGTGTGTGTGTGTGTGTGTGTGTGTGTGTGTTGTGAACAATTCCTTCAGCATTGTGCTGTGAAATGTTTTTGTGCTCAGTTACCATCGTATACAGAAGAGAGGCCGTATGAAGGATGAGAGCAAACAATTGGAAAAGCTGGTCAACAGCAACGACCAAAGTGCAGTCGACAAGCATTTCCAATTGCTTGACATTGCTCGGATTAAGGTACGTCTTCGCGCATTACTGCACTTCAATGTTGATTTGTGACCAATGTAACTGTTTTTACATTCTTAAAATCCCGATTCGGATGTACAAATAAATGTCTGAGCACAGTTTGAAGGTAGCTCTTTTCATTATGCTCTCTAATTCCAATTAATTATTGTCTGTGATTTCATATCGTTTCATTTTGCTTTTAAAGTTACTTTGTTGGAAATATAAGAAATAATTCTCTTGACAAGTTTAAAACATTATACAAAACTGGAAATTAAATGCAAAAACTTTTTGTTGTTATAACATGCAACCAGCCATTTTCATTCACCGACTTTATACCGAGCTTTACAGGTGATTTCAAATAATTCATTAATTTTAAATTGATATTTGCCTTTGTCGAATATGCAGGGTGTTTGTTGGATACAAAATTTTAGAAATGCATTTTTCTCTTAGGTGCATGTAAAGGGAATATTTCCACTTTTTTGTCGCTACTTCGGTAAAGCATGCAGTTTAATCTGTGCTGGACCATTAGTTTGTATGACATTTAAATCCCATGTCTATTTACTTTTGGTATTTATTCTCTACTGTTAATGCCACCTGCAGGTCAGATAACTATGGGCCTTACAAGCACCTAACCTCCACTGAGCTAACCATGCAGTAAAACTGGCTTAGAAAGCCAGCCACAAATGAGGCATCCTCCGTTATTCCATCACATCCCTTGAAAAATCAGTACTCACAGCCTGCACTGCAAAGCAATTGTCTGGAGCTCACTCGGATACTGTTCTCTCCGTTGGGCTGATGCCCCAGCATCACATTTGTGTCTCCTGGATTCTGTGGAATCTAAAGCTCTCAACATGATTGGAATCTACCGTAATGACGCTGAAGCACAAGACCGGTCGGAGACAGGTCAATGGCCTCTTCATCACCTATCCGGTCTTGATACTTATGCTCTTTCAACCTTCCATCCCTTCCCAGTCCCTTCTGGCCACAAGAATTCTTGCAGTCACCTACTCTTTGTGAATCTTTCCAAAACCAGGCTAACTGCTCACTTCCAGGTGTCTGCTTCTTTTTTCTTCTGCTTGTGGAGCAGTCATCCTCATTCTGTTGAATCCCACTCTCCTCTCTTGGACCTCAAGCTGGCAGAACATCACTTGTGAGGTCAGAATGAAGTAGAAGTAGTCTTTCTCGTGGAGGCTAATGTTGATCTTGCCTCAGCCTCCATCCCTACCTGTGATCTTTTTTCGTTCCCATTCATCCTCTCCAAACCCACAGCCTTTTTATTTTCATGTTACAAAGTCTCCTTCCTCCTCCTCGCTCCTTGTGTTCATGAATTAATCTTCTTATTTACTTGTACCACTTTACCACTGTTGGTACGTTGCCTTCTAGTCTCTTACTTCACCCTTCCATTGGCATAGATTTGTTATGTTAAAAAAAAAAAATTAATAGCTGTAAAAACCTGAAAAGGGCCATTTCTGATCAAAAGTCACATTTTGCAGAGGTGCTGAGAATTCTAGGGGTTGATGCAGGTGTGGGATGGATGATGGATGAGTGCTGCAGGTGAATAAACCTTGGGGATGGGGGTTGGTGATGGCTGAATGCTGGGGGTGGGGGTTTATGAGTGGTTGTGGAGGAGATTGAGAGATGGATGAGAGTTCGGGGGGGGGGGGGGGAGGGAATCAAATGAGTGAGAATCGTGCAGCAATTCACCATATGGTGCAGTATAAAAAAAAAATTTTGTGTGTAATACGTGTTTCTTGTTTTCTCAGGAAAGAATAACTTTACGGCACAAGAACACAGGAAAATGGGCGAAAGCACAGGCTTTGATTGCCAAATATGACCCAAAGGTAAGGATTTTTCTTTCCTTTGTTTACTCGGACATTAATCACCCTGTTTGTTATTTTGAAATTACTAACGAGCTTGTGCATGCAAACTGTGTTGTGGATATTTCCCTTATTGTTCTAACAAGTTCGAATTGTGAACATACCCCGTGGGAGTTCATTCGTACAATTCTCAGGTGACTATAGCACGGACAGATAGTTTTGAAATTTGGTAAGATTTTTATCGCATCAGAAAAAGAAAGCAGAACACCTCACAAGAGTGAGGCTGGCTTCATATCATCATTTGCGACTTAATTTTGTGTTGGGCATCGCCCAACGCATTTAATTTAAAAATAATAATAATAAAGTTGTTCGCATTTTACGTACAATTTATTATATTTACATCAATCATTTTACATACAATACACTCAATTTGTACGCATCTTTTCATTTTCACACATTTTATATTGTATGTAGTACATTCATTTTGTCCATGGCCCATGGTTGGATTGGAAGATTGATGCTATTTATGGATTTGATGGAAAATTATCGATAGGGTTAGGTTTTATGAGGAAATTCAAGACAAACAGCATCGTGATCAGAATAATACAATGGATGAATATGAGGCGCTGTGAGGAGTGATGTAAGGGACACATCGGCCATTTTGTAGTTAATGCCATATAGCACTATTTTAACCCTTACCCTATCATCCGATCCTATCATCATCATATTTAAAAATGTCGCTTACATCACTCCTCCTCGCGGGGCCTCGTATGTACACTGGATGAAGATACATTTGTATATGCATGGTCGAGAATTCCTCCATCTAAATGTGTCAGTTCCGGAACTATCTGTTGCATACTGTGAACCTCAATGCATTAGATAGGCTATTGGTATTGGAAGCATTCACATTCATGTCTCCTAAAATTATATACTTTTGAGCTGATGTACTAAGAGTTTGGAAAGTTTCTATAAAGGTGGTAAGACTACTTCCTGGTGTTCTGTATCCACAAATAACCACAACGTTTTCAAATTCTGAGACTATTATCTGAAACAACGGACCAATAGTAGTTTTCACTGCCACAGGCTTAATGGTTTCTTTAATATACCTGACACACCCTTTTCCACGTCCACCTGAACAGTTGATCATTTGGTAACCGTTAATTCTGAGATGATCGGTATTCTTGTCATTATGCAACCAAGTTTCTGTCAGGCAGATTATATCAGCACTGATTGCAGTGTCATCGCATATCAAATCTTCAAAATGCTTGGGAAGTGAACGAACATTGAGATGGACTATTTTTGCTGCAGTCGTGAGGCTGAACATTGAAGGCTTCATTCGCAATATGAGTAGCTTCTGCTAAAGCTTCTTTGACTTTTATCATCTTGTTTTCATCAAAGCACGAGAGAAATAATTGTTCACATGATTGTACCTGACCAAATGATACATAGGCCTGTGATGGCATCTTAATTCTCTCCATATGACCAACTAGTAGAGTTGGCTATTGGATAGTTTGTCCTTGAAATTTGTGTACCGTAGATGCCCACATTAGCTTGAGAGGAAACTGAATGACTCGCAGTTGAGTTGTATTTTCGGTTTCTTTCTTGCCAAGTGAATAGTCAAACGACATTTTGGTGATGGGAGTTATAGTCCTACAGCGTAGTCTGATATTTCAGATCAATTGTTCAAATTTGTATAAAAGCACCAAAATTGGTACACATGTAGAATAATGTATTCCAAACAATTCTAGATATTAAGCCACCTGAGATTGTGCCTTGGTCAGCTTCGGCGACCATTTTCCAAAATGGCCGCCTTTCTACTTTAGCGAAATTGGCAATATGCTCTTTTCTTATTGTATTGGTGGTAGATATAAGGAAAGTGTAAAATTCAGTAAATTGACCATGAAAAGGCGTATTCAAATATTATGAGCCAGTATTTTCGGTAAAAAAGCCATTATTTGATTTGTAAATTGCTGTTCTCCTGAAAATTTTCACTGAAAAGTACCCATTATTGCCTGGAGAACAAGAGTCAAATGATATTCATCACATTCAATGGCTTTGGAATCAACAAAAATTGCATTATAGATAACATACTTTACTCTATTTTGAAAAGGGAACTGATAATCGTGATAATGACAAACTCAGAAAATGTAGTCAAATTATTGCACACTTCACTTTGAAGCGGCTACGGTTTACTGTCTACTACCATTCTACCAGGACACATGGTACACGCATGCATCAGTTGAGTACAATATGAGTTTCTGAGCTCAAGTGTACTGGCTCTGGATCAAGAGGTCAACACTTTTACAAGCAATGCGACTTTGCATTTGCACATTCTAAGCTAGGCCGATATCTCAGTCTGTGTCTACTGCATCTGTCTACTGGCATTCTCCTTCACAAGCACACAGTCCAGTGCATTGCAGATTAGCCTTCTTGCATTTGCAGCGGTTTCTACAGCCTTTTTTGCAGCCGCACGACACCAGCTTGAAGCAGCTTTTTTGAAGCCTCAGGGAGTGTGGTCCAGAGCAGTTCGTAGGACCCATCCTCTGTTTGCCGCCAGCCCCAGCTTGTTGGTGATGGAAGCACGGGTTGAGGGACCAAGACCTGCCCCCAGACATAGCCACCCTGGAAGACTGATCTCTTCACATGCTGTTCCAAAGCATCGTAGGTATGTGGGATGCGCTGGACGGAGTTCCTCTTGGCGAAGAGTTTTTTCTGGCCTCGTTGACATCCGTATATGGACTGGTGCGGTCATAAAGGAGCACCACAAACCTTTCAATGCAGTGCATTGTGTCATCCTGGATGTTGACTAGCGTGGTGGTCAGGGTCACAAGAGAATCTGTCAGTTCTGGAAACGAGTTCCATGTGGCCCAGGCAGATTTCTTCCCATGCCCCACGAATGCTGATACCGTGTCACATCCGGTCATGGCGTGGAAGACAGGGAGGGCACGTGCCTTCTGTGGACCGAGGGAGGCAGCTATTTCATGGGCAGGGATGTAGCGGTAGTTCTTGCCCGTCCCAAAGGCAATCCAGAGTTCATCCACACATGGTAGTGCCTGGGCTACCATCACCGCCAAGATGACGACGTCGGTGTCTACGGTTCGAACTTGAATCCGACAGTGGTCATGTTCTGCAGCATGAGCCAGATGTAGCATGATGCGAGTGTCCGCCTCTTCTTGGCCGCATGGAGCCAGAGAGCTTTCATCTTCCTGCCTTGGAAGGCAGATGACTGCTTCACCATCAGTGACTACCAGCTCCTTTGCCTCGTCATGGAAGGACTGCACCAGCACATCGGACAGGAAGGTGAAGAGCTCCACCTTGTTTGCGTCGACACGTAGGAAACTCTGCCAGTTTCCTGGTATGGCTGCGGTGCTCACCACGTGCCATCGCACCCCTTTTCCTTGTTTTTCCCTTGTCGCCGTCATCAAGGAGCCACTACTACTACACCAATATTACCAATTACAACACCACTTCCACCACTACCACCACCACAACAAAATACTTCTGAACCTGTCACTCATGCTGTGTGCGAAAATGGATTTTCCCATAAAAATGACCATTTTTCCCCAATACAATGGTTGGAAATATAATAGATAAACACAAATGACATTTGTATTGTTTTTCTTTGTAAATGCACATCACGTGGAGTATTTATCACCTCTGAGAAACCTACAAAGAGAATAACAATGACAGATATCCCATGTTGTTAAAGTAGAATGGCGGCCATTTTGGAAAATGGCCACCAAAGCTGACCAACGCAAAATCTCGAGTGGCTCCATATCCAGAATTGTTCAGAATACATTAGTCAACATATGTTCCAATTTTTGTGCTTTTATGAAAAGTCGAACAATTGGTTTGCTATGCTGCAGTACTATTAGACCGTTAGTTAGTTCTTTGATTTGATTTTCGGGTAAGTTCACAAACTTCTACATCAAACAACGAAAATTTCACAGACTTCTTCGGTGTCAGGTTTTGTGATTATTTCTCGGACAGTTTCCATTGCGCCATTCACTAGTCTCTTTGATACTGATATTATAAGTGACCATGATTTTTGCTCCCAATTTTAGTTTCAGGACATTTTGGAACGGTGTGTTGTTGACGCTACGATCTTGTCCAAGCTTAGGTTTATAATTTTGCTGAGTGGGATGAATATTGATTGCCATAATAGTGTATTCCACTCCTGGTTCTTCTTCAAGTCGCGCGTCATTGAAATCGTTTACTTTGGCGTTTGTGCCAAATAAATGTATAGCAGGGGCATTCCATGTCAAGTATACACACCCTCCCGACACTAATACCTCATTTTCTCCCCATATGTTGGTCATTTCCAGAAATCTCTGTTTGTTTGCCTTTTCAAGGTTTGAAATTAATCGGACAAGTGGTTCCCAAGTTAGAGCGCGTTCCCCATTACGGGTTACAACATACGGACTTCCGGATAGTGATGACTTACTGTATTCTAATAATTTCTCGATTTCTTATGCACATTTATAGATAAACACAATGCCCCAATCCAGTCGTCGTTTACGAGAGTGAAGGAACGGCCTGTGTGGTTGTTTGAAAGTTTTTTTTGTTTGTTTTTTTGCACGTACGGCCACGCACGTACGTGCTCGCGAGAGCGAAGGAACGGCCTGTGTGGTTGTTGTTTCTGGCACGCGGTTTGAAAGATTTTTTTTTTAATTTTTTGCACATACGGCCACGCACGTACGGGCACGCACTAGTTGGATACAATGAGAAGTAAAACTTGTAGAAATCTAAGGTGCCTCACTGGACTCAGACGGGGAAAAGGAACATGGAATGGGTAGCTTCAGCTGCTGGTCGATGAGGAAAATGGGCGGGACGACAAACGGGGCCAAGTAGGAACACGAGAAGGCAGGCAGGCAGGAAGGTGCTGACAAACAGAGCAGCTATTTCCTCTGTGGCGAAATCCTCCTCCTCCTCTCCTCAGCCACAAATCTCAGAAACGAACGATCTCCCTCAGACCATCAAATTCTCTGCAAGGCCACGGCTTCATCTTTTAGACACTGCAGGTGTGGCCCTCAACTTGGCAGTGGGGAGGTTTTGTCCAAACAATATGGTGGGGGCGCTTCAGGCTGCGGTGCCCGCAGTCCAAAACAGTCGCTAACCTCAAGACTTCTTTGCCACCCCCCACCTCCCCCCTTCAACTTCTCTGCCCCCAGCAGCCAAACAGCTCCTTTGATGTATGTACCCACAGGCACTCTTGGCCTCAGGTTCTCCCAGCTGCTTCCCTGGTCGCCAAGTCTCCCACCCATTGGTCACCCAAACAGAGGCTCTTCCTGTGGCCTCCTGAACTCTATACCACCAGCTGCCTGGGGCGAGTTACCTCAGGAGGGGCCACAATCACTGCTCCTCCAGAGCCTCATCCGAACCTATGGGACACACATTTTCCCTACTCGCATATCCCCAAATGTCACCCCTGCCATGGGTCGGTCCACCATACAATTTTTCTCCACCTGCACCTCACGCGATGGTGCATTTAACCTGCCATGGCCTGCTTACACACTAATCATTAACACATACCAAAACACCATCCATTATTTACAACAATCACATTTAACCCTTTACACCTGATCCACATGCTTGGCTCTCATAGCCACTCTTGCTCTTCACCCATACCAATTCCCCAACTCACCTGCATAACCGCAATAGCAAAGCATGGCAAGTCGTGACAATGGGGAAAGGTGAATCTCACAACAATCCAATCACCACTGGGGAGCCCGTTTAATACCAGCCAATCTTCGCATGTAAGGTCAGGTCAGGTATGGGAGCATATGACAGGGCAGCACATTACTGTCCACTTTCTGCCAGTACTCCAGGGGCCTCCGTCTGGCCATCCCTTAGGCAGATGCCTGACCCATCCCCCATCTCCTTGAGATGCTGATCAACCTGCTGCAACCACGAGCCATGTGGTTGGCCGTTTGGCCTCCTCCACTCATGAGGCTCCCTCGCTGAGAGAATCTGGTAAGCAGGGTCAGGAAAACAAGCCACATGACCATACAGCTGCAGCTGATGGTCACGGACGATACAGGTAACAAATCTCATTTGAGTCTCTCTCAGCAACCGTTCAGACACAATGACTGACCAGCAATAGCCACGGATTCTCCAAAGAGACCTGGTACCGAAGGAGTCAAGTCTACATCTCAGATCCCTGGTCAGAGTCCAAGTCTCACATCCGTAGAGCAAGTCCAAGTCTCACCAATAACTTAGACTCAGACTTTTGTCCTCCTGCATAGGTACCGACAGTGCCACATCCCATGATCCAGTGAATCCATGACTCCCTCGGCCCGATCCAGACCCAGACGTCGATTGACCTCTGCCTCACAACATGCAGAGACATGAATATCACTGCCAAGGTAAGTGAATCTCTTGGTGACCTCAACATCCTCACCACAAGCAGGTACAGACAAGATGGCAGCATCCAATATGTCATTGAAAGCAAAACACCATTGAAAGCCTGGATCTTATTTGTGACCCAGAAACCCATAAATCCAGTGGCTCTGACCCCTCATTCAGTGCCTCGAGGGCCCCCATAAGTATATCCAGCATCTCTGCAAAGATGAATGAATCTGCAAAATCAAGGTCGGAGATCTTGACATTCCCAAACAATGCACCGCAGCTTGATCTCTCTGACATCCTCCACAGAATCCAGTCTATACAAGTGCTGAAAAGTGTGGGGGCCTGTACACACCCCTGATGAACTCTAATAACAACTGGAAATATGTCAGAGATGGAATCACCACACCTGACAACACTCATTACCAGAGTATAGTTCAGAAATCAGATCGATCACTTTTGTTGGCACCCCATAAAGACTGTGAATCCTCCAGATGGCATCCCGATTCACTGAATGGAATGCTTTGCGGAGATCAACATAGGCTGCAAGCAGCCCCTTCAGAAACTCATCTGCGTTCGGTGAGGACTCAGAGCAAGGATACGGTCAATCGTTGACCTCTTTTCTTGCAAAGTCCTACTGTCTGGGTGCGAGTGCTCAAGCAGATGGTGGCGAACCCTACCAAGAATTATCCGAGCAAAGACGTTGCCCGGCACTGAGAGCAGAGTCATCCCTCGATAGCTGTTGCATTCCTGGTGATCACCCTTCCCTTTCCAGAGAGGGACAAGGAGGCCCCTCTTCCAGTCAGATGGGATGATGCTTGCGTTCCAGATAGAGCACAGTGCTACATGCAACGACATGAGTACAGCATTTTCACCAGCCTTGAAGTTCAGCATGGATGCCACAGATGCAAGGAGCTTTACTCTTTGAACTGCTTCACTGCAGCCTGTTTCCACAAACGAAGGTGGTCACAGTTGATTGGAGGGTCAGCAATAGGGATAGTTACACCCCTAATGTCCAACTCAACAGCTGGTGAGTCGGTCTGGTACAGCCGCTCAAAGTAACGAGCCCTGCAGGCCTTCACTTTGGACTCCTCTGTTAGCCCACCACCCTCCACTCTTAATGCCGTCCACCAAGGGACAGTCCTGGAGGAACGCAATGCACAAATTCCCCTGTAAGTAGGATGAGAATCACTTGACCACAGGGTGATGCTCTACCCCCTCACAGATTCCTCGCACATAGGTCTCCTTAATAGACCTCAGCACACTTAGTTTATCGCCTCAACTCCCTGAACAGCTCAGCTCTGTCATTAAGCCTGCCCTGTGACTGATTATTAATGGTATCCAGTGTCCCTTGAGATATGGTTGCTCTTCGCCTGATGGTGGGTTCCAGACATCCAGTGGCAACATCAAGGATGGTAGTCTTGAAGATACTCCACAACTCTTCAGGATTCCCAAAACACAGACACCCCCCCCCCCCAAATCCCCAGTCAGGTTGATCACAAACTCCTCAGCTACCTTCTCATCAGTGAGCTTGCCAATATTTAGCCTACATGTACAGCCTGCTTTTCATATAACCCAAAGCAATTATACCCAGGACTGTTGTTTTTTTTGTTTGTTTTTTTTTTCCTCAACCCCTCAACTGAAAGCCCATAAATCACAGCTTTTTACAGGCCTCTCAGGCTCTTTCCCAAACAGTCAACTCTATGATCCACAGATGCTCCATTGGTGTCTGGTGGGCTGTGTTCAGACCGAGTCTATGCTGATCGACGCACGTGTGCAGACCAGCATAGCATGGTAGGTCGCCACATACTGGTTGTCGCAGAGCCTCAGGGAGAGGCTGTTGGATTATATGCCTCAGTGGTCACCTCATCAGGTCCTTGCTGGCCCTCAGTGGTGCTGCCACCAAAGCGTGGCCCACAACAGCTACCCCTCGTGGGTCTCACAGTGCACCATACCAGGTGCACAGAATAAACCGCCTCAGACCCCCAGAGGCTTCAACCCCTTCCAGCGTCCGGTGACTTCAACGGCCCGAGACAATCGCTCGGACGCCGCCCTGATAGACAAGGGACCCCACACTCCACCAGACTCCCCGTGGGGCCCGGGTCATGCCGCACAACCCGTGGTCGGATCCCACGTCCAAATTCTGCCAGAGCAGCTCCCCAACTGCCTGGCCCAATGCAATCTCCAAGGGGGACAATTTACCACAAGGCCAACCACCACCCCCCCCCCTTAACCTCCCCGTTCCAAATTCTGCAGCCCGTGGACCAACTCCCACCAAGGCTGCCATAAAATACATTCCTATTTAAATTTGAAATGTCTGGCCCTGCATTTCCAAAAGTGGCTGCATATAACCCCATTAATACCAGGCTTTTCTGCCCCCTCCTGCAGCCGCTGCTGGCCTTGAGCCTCCCGCTCTTCCAACTTTCCTCCATTGTCATGAGCCGCCAGCTGCTCATGACTTGCAGCTACTACGTCATGTGAATATGCTTGGTTCAACACCAATCTGGGCTCAGATTGACATAGGCTCACATTGGCGTCTGTCTAATCTTATCACTACACTTTTTCCTTTCCCACTGCCCCCTGGTCACCAGCGCAACCCTGTGTGCCAAGAGTTGATAACCCCGTGCAACCAGTCGAGCCTGGCAGGGTCCACTGCGAACACCCTGGGAAGCGCCACGACTACCGCAAACACCAACTCGCACATGACGATGGACACAGCCATGCTTACTTGGGCAGGCTTGGACCTGCTCACCGGCTGTCCGACCTCGCCCACGAGTGCTGCCTCATGCTTGCTTACCAGCGCAGGGTCGTACCTGCTTATCAGCGCAGGTCCACAATGACCCAGTGCGGATGCTCGCTCGCTGCCCCACACATCACAGGCTCAGCCACCTTGCTTGCCAGTTCAGGTTTGGCTGTCTGCACATACCTCAGAGCTGGCATTGCATTGTACACTATCTGTTATGTGTACCATTTCCTTAACCTTTATCCATAATTAATTATTGCCATGCACCATCCCCTGTATGGTACACACAGACAAGATGATCATTAAGCTGACTTGTCCCTGCTTATTACATCGAGATTGACGACTCGTACACGGACCATGCTACTCCATACATTTGTATCTGTTCTGTCGCAGGTCCATGCACGCAGTGACCTGTGGGTCATATGGACGGCTGATTAGTACCTTCAACAGCCTTTAAAGGTGCCGATAGTTATGGGATTATGATAACCTGAATTATGCCTCCACAGCCGAAGGTCTTTGTCATATTTTTTTGGTTGTCCTTCCGTACATTATCGTTTAAAAAAAAATTGTTACCATGATAACTTGTGAACCACTGAAGAGATTTAAACCAAACTTGGAACAACTATGGACTGCAATAAAGAGATTAACTGATTAAATTTTGGGTTGAACAGGTTAAAGGTCACGTGCCCTCTGAAAATCATTTTGCAAACCCTACCTCAAGTAGAATAATCTGATGTCTCTCTTCTATGCTTCTATGTCCCTTTTCTTTTTCATGTGATCTTTGAGATCAAACGTAACAGTGGAATGACTTGTAGTGTGGGCAGAGGCATATATCCAGACACATTCTTGTCAAATTATACTTTCTAGTTAACTTGAATCCCCCACAGAGAAAACCCAATGTACTGAGACATTTTGTGAGTGTGGTAATATGCGAGGCATGGCAGACGTGGTCTTAATAAAATATAATTTATTCACTCAGGACAGAACACAAATGGAACAAATCTTAGGGTGCCAGACAGATGGGTTGTGATATTCACAATGAATAACATATCCACACAGGCTAAATTTATATGCACTACATACACCGCTCCCATTCACTCAAAACCATGCCAGGTTTTAAGGATAGTGCACCTTGAGTGGTGGACAGGGTGCCGCTGATGTACAGCTCGGGGTCCTCTGTCTCCCACCAAGAGATTCGCTGGCACTTTTCCCAATGGGAGAAAGTAGGCAGCCAATGAGGTGAGATTGACTGGAGCATGAGTTGCAATGTTGCAGAGCGAGAGATTGAGAGAGCACGTGCTATAGCCTTTTGCTGCCTCTGCTTTGTTACTTCTTGCGCAACTTGCATGTCTCTCGGGCGGGTCCACCACTGCCCATCGTGGGGAGCCAATAGCCAGATGCCATGGTCACAGTCTTGCTGACTCACTGAGCTGCAGAGGCCCTGACTACTGATGAGGATGCAGTCAATCACTCATGCCATTTGACATCAGGTCACCAAGGCTTTGTGACACCACCATGATACCTTTACCCAGCCTTGACTCAAATCTGTTTCAGACGAGGTGGGACACTGAACGGGACATCCTTATGCCTGACAACTAAATTGACTAACAGTCTCCCCAGCAGTGGCATGAAGGACAACTTCACATTAATGCAGGAAAAGAAAGCCATTTTCTTACCCTGAATATAACGATGCTTAAATCTTAATTCTCTCTCTGAGCCACCCCCCCCCACCCTCACCCACTCCTACCTCCACCCTCCCTCAACTCCATTGAATGTAACAATATATCGCATTTTGATGATCGACCTAGTTTCCAAAATTGAGGATGGTGAATATGATCATGATACTTTTTGTTAATTTTTTTATTTTCTAGGCTCGAGCTGAGCTTCACGAGCAACTGATGCGGTCCAAGGAGCTGAACAGGAAACGGCTGACAACCACTTTGTTGGATGATGGTTCTGACGATGAAATTCAGAGCGTCGATGAGGAAGCAAAACCATGCAACATTGGCTCATTAACAAACCCCTGGATGCACATGAGTGTGCAATTAGAGAGTTGTGCAACCTTGGTTGGAAAGGACAAAAAGAAAGAAGGCTCTGAGGTTGCTGAAGATATGAAGGACAATGAGGAGGTGGTGAAAATTGATGATGACAATGATGAGGATGCCTTTGAAAATGAGCAGACTTTGTGTAAAGTTGGTTCCTCTCCAAGGCTTTCACAGGAAGGACAAAAAGTATTTTCAAAGGAACCAGGAAATGACTTTGAAGGTACTGAATACTGTGAGGTTTTGTTTTCATCTTGTGATAGGAATTTGGATGCTTCTGAAACGATTTCCAAGAATGATGGCATTAAGCCAACAATGAAACTTTCAAAACAGATTGGGAAACAGAATCAGACCATCAATAATGAAGTTCAGAGTAAAATGGGGAAGCGGAAACGAAAGAAATGTAAAAATAAAATGAAGTCTGAAGCTAAAAACAGTACTAAAATGTCTGTTAAAAGCGATGAACATGTCTGCCTGAAAAAACGTGAAGAAAACATGGTTCCTTTAGATCTCATGGAAATGACAACAGAAACTCGTGGCACCAACTGTAAAAAGAAGCAGAAAACAAAGAATGCAGTTTTAAAACCAGAGCAGCATAACAAAAGAAATGATTTGCCCATTCCACCTTCCGTTGTTTCAGACAATGTTAATGGTAAGAAACATGACGAAGTGCATCTGGCTTTTCACAAGCTTGAGATTGTAACAAACAAAAAAGTTAATAACCAGATAAAGACTGCAAAGAGAACAAAGACGACAAAAGAAAAGTCAAGAAGGCAATTGAATAATAAAAAAGCAACTGTTGAAGTTATGGAAAGAACAATGAAAGAAGATCATGCTTTCTCAGATAACCTCGATGGAGAACATTCTGTAATTACACATGCAGATAACATTGATCATGGACAGTTCAATACATGCTCAATATTTGATTATCCAACAAAGGAGCAGTATACTTCAAAGGTCGACAATATGTTTGAAAAAATGAAGGCTGGAAACACAAGGTAAGTTTGAGTTGAATTTCTTGATAACCACTTGTCAAAGATGAAACTCTTTATTGAGAATCTCTCCAATTATTTTACAACCATGCCAACCTGTGAGCAAGCAATCATGTTTGGTCTACTGCTTTGTTACTCACGCCATGACTTTAGGCCGGATGTGAGAGTTTTGTGGATCCCTTCTGTTTGTTTGTTTGTTTGTCCTCAGGATAATTGGACAACGAGGCCAACTGGAATTGCCAAATTTGCCACAGTGCTTGATATTGTGATTGCCTCAGATGGGTTCCTTGAGTTCACAATAAAAAATATAAAATGAAATTTAGTACAGGACTACATTTACTAATGCCGTGGCCATAGTTGAGAATGTGGGTATTGCAATAATAACGTCTTTATACAATATGAAGCTCTGTGCCACATTTGGCAATTCTAGTTGTTTATATTTTGGTATTCTGCCAACAAACACAGACGTGTTGTTCACAATACTCACATGCTGAGCAGAGACGAGAAGCACATCAGTAATCGGCCACAAAGAGCTCGAGAGACTTCAGTTGAGAGGACAATCTCTGTTCAGATCAACAACATCCATGACCAAGGAATCAAAACGGCTGATATTAAAACCAGGGATAGAAAGTTGGTCAGAAGCCAGATAAAAAGACATGTCGAGGTTGGTGAGAAAACAAAAAAAACGTTCCAACAAAGCTACAAACAACTTTATTACGTCCTCTCTTCATCCTCGGAGGGAGGAAGTTGGAGGGGAGATATGGCACCAAATTTATTTTGTGCGGCTTGGGTACCCTGAGCACGGAGGCAATATTTGAGGGAAATTGGCCAAGCAGTTTTCAATGTTGAAATAATCCATTCATCGTAAAATCAAACGTTAATACCCAAAACAACAAACTTCAATACTGCATTATAAACTAAAACTGCAGGTTGTAATAAGAGCGTGGACAGAATGGAAGATTTCAATCTGGTAACTTGGCTTGTTTATGTGACGATTCAAAAACCATTCAAGATTTAGGTTTCATATTACACAGATGTAGTCCTCGTACTACCCAAAATGCAGGGGACCTTGAGTATCAGTTCCTTGTTCTCCCTTTTTTCTGCTGTCAGAGCTGTATCTCGGATTTAGCTGGGACTCGAAGATATTTACTCTAATGTCATACTGGGAACATTCATGCAGTTGGTTCACTTGTAAATTTTTTGTTTTACTCCATTAAATCATAAAACTACCATGACTTCTTGGAAGATTCCGGTTCCAGTTCTGAGAAGGCTGAAATGTTGGGTCCTTACCTCCTTCGTTGAAGCTTTCAAAACTAAGAAATCCACACTGGTTATGTCTTATTTTTCTGTCATTTCATTCTGAAAATGAAAGCTTGACTTTCCTCCATCCATTCAATAACCTTCATACTATCCAAGTTGTGGAATCATTTATCAGAAATCGGGATTATGAGACGTCCAGTCTGAAGAGAGTGCCAAAACCAGACTGTTTCCCATTCTGTACCATTGATGCATAATGCCCTCCCACGCCATGTCCCACTCCCCTGATGTGCGTCCAGCTCCACTAACCCCACCATTGTACCTAGCTACCCGCTCCCCAACCTCCTCCCCGTGCTGCACCTCTGACTCTCCTACCACTTTGCCTTCCCCCACGTATTCATTGTACTGCATCCATGAAATAATTCCATGTTTGTTTTTATACCTGATAAATGATTGTAAATCTTTTGGATTTCCTTTTGCTTTGTACATCAAGTATAATTTTGCTGCATAGTGCATTACATGAACTCCAAACACAATGTGGTGACAAAATTTTAAATTCTGACTTGCCACCTTGTCATCTCTGCTTTGTAGTTTGCTCCTGAACACTTCTTCATAAGTTTCTGCACTTGCTTGAACGACGGAAGTTGGTCAGGATACACAACAACCTTGTCCTCATTTAGTACACTTTCACGGGATCATGCCTGCATGACAACATTTCTCTCGACCTAATTTTGCTCCTCAAAAAATAATTGTTGCATTTGTGTGTGGGGGGGGGGAGTGATGTATATATCTCCATAGAGCAGATAGGAATGTATAGAGTAGCATGGCTGTGTGCGAGTCGATAGCCACCTCGATGTATAATACGGAAATGTAAGCTTAAGAATTGTCCTGTTTCCATGTGTAACATACAGGGGGTGGTACATGGTGTAATTGGTTGAAGATTATGGTTATGGAAATTGTCTGTATATCCTCAAGGTCAACCTCTACCGGGGGGCGCTGGGAAAATCGGCATGAGAGAAAAAGGGGACGGAGCTTGGATGGCCTCGAGAGTGAAGGGAAGAGCGGTTGTCTCCTCCGAAGGGGTGGAGCTATTGAACGCCTCAAATTGGGGGGAGGGGAGCTTTGCCCCTGGGAGAAGTAGGGGAAGCCTAATCGTGCAGTTGGTCAGGGCGTTGGAGACACCAGAGAAGGTTGAAGTCAATGGAGAATATGGCTGAAAGTTGGTTGGTCTGAGGAAGAAGAGGAAGAGGAGAGTTTTAAGGAGATCATCCTGCCTGATGTCTTTGTCCTGTGCCTGTTCGTCCTGCTTACCTGCCTCTGCCCATTTCTTCATTCTTGCCTCGTTTTGTAGACCTGCCCATGTGCTGCTGCCAGAGCTGAGCTCCAGTTTTTGTTCCTTCCTCCCCCCCGCCCCCCATCTGTGACCGAGTCCAGAGTGTGGTGCCTTATTTTCTTTCGATTCATTTTTACTTCATTGAACATTATTTATTGCATTCCGTTCCTCCCAACCTGCCGTTGCCTTCTCCGTCATGATTATAGACCAGCAGCCCAGAGACATTTGGTTCGATGAACTCGGTACCAATATCTGACTATGGGAGTGTGTAGGCGGTCACCTGAAATGAAGGGAAATGGGAGTCTGCCGGGTACCACCCACTGCGTGTAGACCTGGGGGACCCCCCAAGGGGCCAAAAAATGGGTGCTACATAGATGAGTGAGGTACCACTTAAATCCACCACCATGGTGTGCTCACTGCCACGCCTATATCAACAACACAAACAGCAGACATTTTTCCCACTGCAAAAGGCCTGCCAGACCCCCCCATAAAGGGCCTAAAAAATTGGGCTTGCATAGACGAGTGAGGTACCACTCAAAAAGAATGCCAAATGAACAAGTTGAGTTTGTAGAGTACAAAATGGGTTACGCCAGACAAATAGTCCGCTGCACTACCGGTACCAGACACCCCAAAAATGGACCCCCGAGACACTGTGGTCCAACTAGGCTAGCCTAGATATTGCAGGTACCAGCTGGAACCAAGTTTAAATGATCTATCACACCTTGGGAAATATAAAATGACCTATGACAGAACAATTATCCGCTGCCTTGGGCCTACCAGACCCCCGCCCCTAATGGGCCCTTGGGCCCATCTAGGCGAGTCTAGATATTAAAGGTACCAGCTAAAACCAGGCTTAGATGATCAATCACAGCCTAGGGAATACAAAATAACCCATGCCAGAATAATAAACCACTAGGGGCTGCTCTTTGGTGCCAGCACCACTGAGGACGAGTAAGGGCCTGATGAGGTGGCTGCCCGGGCATGCGGCCTGGCAGCTTCTCCCTGAGACTGGGACAGCCAGCATGTGGTGACCTACCATGCTGCGCTGGTCTATGGACCGGGTGCGAGTATAGCCCACTGGACAACTACCAGATCATCTGTGGAAAGTTACGTTATGTTTGGGAAATGCCTGGGGAGCCCCACATTACCTTCCAGAGATGATCTACTGTGATTTATGAGCTCTCGGTTTGGAAAGAGCCCTGCGTTTCATGGGAAGAATATCTGCAGCAGCCGCTGCTGGTATTGAACATGCTCCCCAGTGGCTATTGGATTTGCACTCTCTATGCTTTGCTATTGGGGATCTGCAGGTAATTTGTGGAATTGTAATTGGTATGGGTGATGGGCAAGAGTGGCCATAAGAGCCAAGCATGTGGATTGGGTAGAAAGGGTTAAAATGTGTGATAAAGAATGAATTGTGTTTTCTGGTTGAGTGTGTGTGATCATTAGCATGTATGTAGGCCATTGCAGGTTAGGTGCACCATAGCCTGCATTGCAGATGGTGGAAAATTGTATGGCAGCAGGGGAGGGAGTGACATTTGGGGTTTTGTGGGTGGGGAAGGTGTGTGTGTCCACATGTATGGATGAGGCTCTGGAGGAGTGATGACTGCAACCCCTCCCGAGGTAACTCTCCCCTGGCAGCTGGAGGTGTCTGGGTCTGTGTGGGCGACCATTGGGTATGAGATCTGTTACCAGAGGTCAGGAGAACCTGTGTTGTGGAGACCTCCCTCCTCGGCAGAATGTACAGCAAAGGAGCTGTTTGGCTGCTGGGGACCGAGAAGTTGGAGGGGGGGTGGGGGTGACAAAGCTGTCGTGAGGTCGTCGACTGTGGGCACCACAGCCTAAAGCGCCCCCACAATATTGTTTGTGCAGGACTTCCCCACTGGCGAGTTGAGGGCCACACCTGCAGTGTGTTAAATAATGAAGGCGTTCCTTGCAAGGAATGTGATGGTTATTATTGTTCTTGTGAATGAGAGAATTGTGTGTGAATGTGGGAATGTTCCTTTCGGTCCCATGCGATTTGATATGATCAATGAATTGCAGGTGGCCCGTGAAATTGGATGGGTAGTTCTGAAATTAGGTTTCAAAATTTGGAGTTTTGAAATTAGGCTACCTAATTGGATGAAATTAGGTAGCCCCCCCCCCCCACCCCCCCACCCCGGGTCTGTCACCAAGTACGGAGTGAGGCTCCTCAGCTTTCGATTCATTTTTACCTCATTGTGCATAATTATTTATTTATTGCATTCCCTTCCTCCCCATCTCCACCGTCGTGATTACATCATCCCTGTTTTGTGTTTTTTTTTCCAATGGTTTGAGTGACGGAAAATAAACCCGTTTGTTTCAAAACCTGCAATGTTTCTCGCATCTCCCCTCACGGCCTGCATGCCTGGTCCGCCATAATGTGGAACATCGTCCAATGGAGTAAACTGCCAGTTCGGCTCATCCACTCAGTGTCGGTGTCAACTGACCTGGACATGCATATATGTATACATGTATGTATATAAATATATTGTTGTGGAAATGGCCCTTAGTATGTTATTAAATATAGGATTAGCCCAGATCCCCCATTAAATGCATGTTTAGCCAGGTTGTTCGGTAAATGGACGTTACATGTGTGTCGGGAGGTGTAAGAGGCTGTTTATTGTTTGTGCAGTGGTGGTGTACCGAGAGCTTCTTCTTCCTTCCTTCCACGCCCGGACAATAGTCCCCGCCCAGCGCTCTGAGGGGGAGTGGCCTGAAGAAGGAAGTGAAACTGAAGGGAGTAGCCAGTGGGCTTGGAGGCGAGCGAGCGAAGGAAAGGCAGTGGTGAATCTGCGACGAGAGCGCCGAGGTGGTGCGATCGGCAGTAGGAGAAACTGCATGAGGGTTTTTGCGATCGGCTTTTTGTAAAGAGCGAGCCAAAATAAAGACAAGGAAGGGACTGAATGAGGTCTGTCTGCCATCGGCTGGGAGAGGATCTGCCTGAGGTAGAGTGTGCGATCGGCAGTAGGAGGAACTGAACCTGAGGGTCGAATCTGCCGAGAGAGGAACTGAACCTGAGGGTGAGGCTGCAGTCTGCTTCGAGAAGACCTGGCTGCTGTGCGAGTCTGGAGTCTGCTTCGAGAGGAGGTCATCGACGGGTTCAACCTGCATCTAACCACGGAGCCTCTGTCCCGACTCACGGCACGGCTCGACACGTTTGTCGATCTGCCTGTGGAGCCAAACACCTCGATTTGGCCTGATCTGGTGAACAGGCCAGGCCTGAACTTGTATACTGGACCTTGTGAGAAACCAGCTGAAACCACCATCGATCTGACGGTCTTGTGCCATCGACCTTAAGCGGGGTCAGAACGCGCTGAGGCTGTGTGCGCAAGCGGTGCCGGGAGAAGAAGGACGAGCGTCATTTTTCCATGCGGCGTGTTTGAGCTTGGGTGCTCAAATCCGTCAACATCGGCTTGTTATGAGCCGTATTCGTGTTTTTGACATTTTCCTCTTGTCCATGAAACATCACCAAGTACTCTGTCTTGTCTGCATGCTGTCCATGTCTTGTATGCATGTTGTTTAAGGTTTATCTCTTTTGGATCCCCTTCTTAACTAGGGATCTACGGATTAAGGGTTTCGAACGGGTTATAGATTAATTATAACATTGTTGTGAATGCTTTGCTGGTGTTGTGTTCCCCCATGTGTCTCCAATAAATCTGGCTGATTCGTATGAAGTTGCCGCTTTGAATTAATTCGTGCCGCGCCGAGGAACGATCCGCTCGATTTGGAGAGAAAAACCAATATGGTTACAGACTGGCAGAATTCCATCGGTCTCTGACAAAACCAGTCTGTAACCGGGGTCTATTTCCCCAACTGGTAAGGTCCAGGGGTACTTTGGTATCGCGATTCGAGACGCGTGACCCGAGGCCTGTGCCGAACCAGCCAGCGTTGTAACCCCGGAGATGGCGGTGGTTAGGGTGGCGCCGAATCTGTAACATTTGGCTGTCAAGAGTGGGGTGCGAAAACCCAAACTTGGTTACAGTGATTAACATCACTCGTCCGAATCCCGCCACCGCTGAATCCGTAACAATGATTAACATTAACAGTGATTAACATTACTCGTCCGAATCCCGCCACCGCTGAATCCGTAACAATATGCAACCGGTCAAAAGTTTTAGAACACCCCCATTTTTCAGTTTTTACTGAAATTTAAGCACTTTAATGTTTCAATGTACTCTGAAATTAAAGCATAGAACAAATAAACAATTGCAGATAAAAAAGAAATCGTGGAATCGTTTTGTTGAACAAAATTTAAACTAAATTTTTGACTCATCAAAGTAGCCACCTTTTGCAGATATAACAGCCGAACATACTCGTGGCATTCTTTCTTCAATGAAAATCAAATATTGTTCGGAAAGTTCTTCCCAACACTGTTGCAGAAGTTCCCACAAATTTGTTGCACTTGTAGGTTGCTTTGCTTTCACCCTTCTGTCCAGTTCATCACAAACCAGCTTGATGGGGTTTAAGTCTGGAGACTGTGCTGGCCATTCCATGATTTGAAGCCTCCCATCTTGTTCTTTTTCTTCTAAGGTAGTTCTGACATAGCCTGGAGGTATGTTTTGAGTCATTATCTTGCTGTAGGATGAACTCCTGACCAACTAGGCGAAGACCAGAGGGTATTGCATGGCACTGCAAAATGCTGTGGTTGCCCTTTTGGTTCAGGGTGCCAGTCACTCTGTGCAAGTCGCTGACTCTGGATCCAGCAAAAGAGCCCCAAATCATCATACTTCCTCCTCCATGTTTTACAGTTGGCGTCACAAACTGAGGAACCATCCTTTTTCCTCGTACAAAAACCCTTTGTGATGAACCGAAGATTTCAAATTTTGATTCATCGGTCCATAAGACCTTCCAGTTTTCAATAGTCCACTGGCGGTGCTTCACGGCCCAGGCAAGCCTCTTTTTCTTATTTTGCCATCTCATCAATGGCTTTCTTCCTGCCACTCGACCTGTCAAACCTGCAGCCCGGTCTTTTCTTCACAGTTGAAACTGAGACTTCCTCACTTCGACCAGTGTTAAGCTGTACTTGAAGCTGCTGTCCGGTGAGTCGTGCAAGCTGTTGACTCTCAGAAACTTGTCTTCTGATTGTGTTGTGGCTTTGGGTCTGCCAGACCTCTTCGTGTCAAAGTTTCCTCCAGTTTCCGAGTGCCTTTTGATGGTGTAGGAAACTGTACTCACTGACACCTTGACTTCTTTGCAATTTTTCCAAAGGAAAGACCAACACTTTTAAGGGTTATAATGGTCTGTCTGTCTTCCTTTGTTAATTGTCTTTTTCTCGCCATTACGATAGCAATATACTACTTCCTGCAGTGCAATATTGTCCAAATAATGCTTCAGAGGGTGTAGCAACACAGTCTGTTCCAACACTGCTTTTATACAGACAGGGTTTGTAACTCATCAACAAAAGTTTGGACACATGTAGGAATTGTTTGCATCAATTTTCAAGGCTTAATTTACTTCCATTGCTGTGGAACAGCTGCAATTGCTAACCCATAACTTGTTCCCTGAAATGGGCCTTTTTTAACAACTCTGAAATTTACGTTATTTTTCAGTTTTTGGTAACCTAAACTTTTTTTTTTAACCTTTGGCAGTTTACCGCTTAGCTTTGTACCATTTCAGGTTATTCACTGGACTTGAACTGCTTAAATTTCAGTAAAAACTGGAAAATGGTGTATTCCAAAAATTTTGACCGGTCATGTATATATTGTTACGAATTCGCGCCCGCCGGCGTGTGATCGGCCGCGTAACTCCAATCGCAACCGCGTCGCCCACCGGACGGACAATTCAGTCGTGACCCTCCTGGTGGTACTGCCAGAACCAGTCACGGGTGGGGGTTTAACCTCACCACAGCCCAGTCCGCATTCTACCCGCGCGAAATAGTGTGAATCGCCGAATGTCGATATACCTCAGTACCCGCGCGGGTAACCTTCCGAGGCGCTGCACCGCGCCGCAGGTCGGCCTGGGACACGAACCGCTTAAGCGGCCCGTTCCGTTCTAAAGCGATGACCGAGCGGTGTTATCGCCGACCTTGACGGATCCGATTCTCTTTACCAGGCGTTTAAAACCCACTACTCATTCCACGATGCAAGATGGCTTTCAAAAGGGAAATAGGACACTACGAACGGGATACATTTCACACAAGGACATTTACTATACTACACACACACATCATAGGCAAGGGCAGTTATGCAATGTGCAAGCAAGAAACAAGAAAACGTTACGACCGACTATAAGCAAGGGTGTATTTACAGCACAGTTACTTAAACAGGTTCTACTTACAGAGACACGGCGCCACAGCAGTCAGACAGAACAACAGAAATGGAAAGACCTCCTCACAGGCAAGGGGGTAGACGTGGTCCGGAGACCTTTATGGTCGTGGGCCGTGGATGACCGAAAAGGCCCACGAGACCGTGCAGGTTACCTGCACCCTCGAGGTGTCTCGGTGGGCAGCTCGCGACGTCTGCTCCCCACGGCAGCTAGCGTGGCCGCGCCTGACTCCGGGCCTTGCGACGATGGGCGGTAAGCTCTCTCCGGCGCTCCTCGCCAGACGCGCAGGTTCGCACCACACAGCCGGCAGAGCTGCGCCTCCCGTCCGTGTCCCCGATGCGTCACCCGGACTCGCCACCGGCCCGCGCCTTCGCCAACAGGTCGCTCAACAGGACCACCGGGAGAGGGGAAGAAATCAGCACCAAGACGAAAGGGAGGGAGAGGGAGCACGACCCGACATCCACGAGAGAGAGAACTCGACCTCGACCACCAAGAGAGCGAGAACTCGACCTCGACCACCAAGAGAGCGAGAACTCGACCACCAAGAGAGCGAGAACTCGAACTCGACCACCAAGAGAGCGAGAACTCGACCTCGACCACCAAGAGAGCGAGAACTCGACCTCGACCACCAAGAGAGCGAGAACTCGACCTCGACCACCAAGAGAGCGAGAACTCGACCTCGACCACCAAGAGAGCGAGAGCTTGCGTGCGGTCCGCCTTATTTCGCGTGGGGCTCCGCCCTTCGCTCCTCCCCGTTTTCAGCTCCGCCTCCCTTCGAGAAGCTTCCCGAAAAGGGGCGTTCCCTCACTCCGACCGCCTCACCCCGTGCACCCACCAATCGGCAGCGAGCTGCCCTGCCCCCTTCCCTTCACACCAACGCGGGGAAAATAGGCGGGAAAAACCCCACAGGCTCCGCAAGAGCTTTTGTTCTGCCAATCCTGCCCGTGTTCTCGGACGGTTTCCAAAGCGGAAATCGTCGTAGCGTGGACCGTGGAGGATGGCGTTCGGAAGCGGGGGTAGTGGCGAAGATGGTGGTGGTTGTTGTGAGGGAAATTGTAGCGTGGTTGGCGTTGTGACATACTTGGTGGCGGTTATTGTTTGTGTGTAGGTTTGTTGCGTGCTTGGCATTGCGGCGTACTTGGTGGCGGTTGTTGTTTGCGTGTAGGTTTGTTGCGTGCTTGGCGTTGCGGCGTACTTGGTGGCAGTTGTTGTTTGCGTGTCGATTCAAAATAACGATAGGTAAAGAAAAACGGCTATCTCAAAGAGTCGCAGCTCGGTGAACACGAAGAATTTCCTCTAAACAACGGTGGGGAAACCTGTCTGAGCACTCACTTAGTTATAGCTAGCTAATCTAAGGAACCTTTATGGTGTATTGCGAATTTCCACAGCCGTAACAATATGTATGTATGTATGTATATATGTATATATGTATATATACATATATATATATATATATATATATATATATATATATATATATATATATATATATATATATATATATATATATATATATATATATATATATATATATATATATATATATATATATATGTATACACGAGGTGTGTTCAAAAAGTATGCAACCTTAATTTTCGTGCGTAAACAAATGAAGCTAGGGAGGCGTGGTTTGGTGTACGTATGTGGGCGTTCCTAATCCGTATGCGTGATATTTTCCCGCCTGCAGAAACTGTCAGTCGCCGACAGACCGCCCATGAGTGAGGAAGTGTAAGTGAGCGCCGTCGAATTTTCGTTGTTGACAAAATGACGGATCACTGTGGTCTCATCACCAGTGATCACTGTGTTGAAGAAGTTGGGATCGCTATTCACAGTCTCCAGCATGTCCTGTGCGAATTCCAAACGGAGTTGCTTCTGCTCGATCGTTAGCAGCTTTGGCACGAACTTCGCTGAGATTCTCCTTAAGCCCAAATCCTCAGTCACAATGGAATGAACGGATCCAATGCTGACGCCCGCCTCGTCTGCAAGTTCTCTGATCGTGATTCGACGATCCTGTATCAGCATGGTCCTCACTTGGTCAATGACAATCTCATTTCGGGATGTTGAGGGCCTACCAGAACGTGCTTCACTTTCCACTGATGTGCGACCATCTTTGAAGCGGTTGTACCACTCTTTTATCTGTGTGGTGCCCATTGCTTCGTTCTCGAAGGCCTGTTGAATCTTGCGGATCGTTTCCACTTCGGAATCGCCAAGCTTTACACAAAATTTGATGCAGTAGCGTTGTTCAAGTTTTTCCGTCATTTTGTCAAAAACGAAAATCCGACGGCGCTCACTTACACTTCCTCACTCATCGGCGGTCCGTCGGCGACTGACAGCTTCTGCAGGCGGGAAAATATTCACGCATACGGATTAGGATCGCCTACATAATAGGTCATGTGGAGGTGGGTCGGTTCGTTCAGTTTCGTTGTGCATATCACCAATCTAAACGAAATTCACCCTGTACATTCATGAGAACACACCATTGAAATTCCTACTTGTTTCCATATGCACAAGTTGACACACCGACAGTTATTACCATTTGAAATTACCGCCGTGAAGTGGGCATGGCATGCTTGTAATCGCGGAGGAAACGACCAGGAAGCAACAAATCAAGATGGCGGCGCCCATGGTTGTCATGTGATTTGGAGTGATTTTTGGTCTTTCAACAACCAAATATGCGTTGTTTCATACACTTGGGCGTGGAGGATGATGAGAAAGTGGTGCAATTCACGGATAAGAGCTGACATGAGGTATGTAAGTGTGCGAAGGCTTGGTGCGACGCCACAGATAGTGAAACTATCAACAAATGCCGTTTGCTGGCTGATCAAATTATGAAACTGCTGCCAATGACTGATCCTCCCGCGGATGCCGGCTGTCACCGGTTCTGCTATGCGTCGTTTTGTAACAAGGATCATATCAAACTCGCTGAAGCCAGGAAAAGGAAATCAGAAGCCAGCACTACTGCAGTTTCTGCAAGAGCCAGTGAGGTGGTGGGCGGACTAGAAGAAGAGGGGCACTCATACCACAAAATACGTAGAAAATCCCTCAGAACCTCTGTGGAAAGGGTGGCTGGCAAATCAGCTGGTGTACTGCCAAGAGTTTGTATCATATGCCAGAAAAAAGACAAATTCATCCGTGTCAAAGGAAAATCTCAACGTGAACAGTTGCCCCTGGCAGAAACACAGGATGGAGGAAAGCTGAGGGAAACTGCTGAGCAGAGGAGAGATGAAAGTGATGTGAGAATAATGACAACTATAAAGGATAAAGACTGCGTGGCACTGGAAGTTTGTTATCACCGTAATTGTTATTACGAGTATGTGAATGACACATACCACAGACAGAGTGAGAGTAAACTCCAAACTCAGAAAGTGAACTATGACTCAACATTTGACATTTTCTGTGATAAAGTTATCCAGGTAAGACTCATTGATGGAAAGCAATCTATACATATGAAGAAGTTGTGTGAGATGTTCAATGACCTACTCAGAGTATGCGAAGGTCAGGATAAGGCCAACTACCAGGCAAGAAGACTGAAGAAAAGACTGCAGGAACGGTACCCAGACATGATGTTCTATCGTCCACAAAAAATGTCTGAGAGTGAAGTGGTGTACATGAAGAACATTGATATTGGTTCCATTGCTCAGGCTGCTGTTGTACACAGTAGCTCTACAACAGAAACAGAGGATGAAGCCAGCCAGGGTCCACAGCAGGGTGACTCAGGCCTCAATTTACATGTTCTATACTCGGGAGCACTCATGGTGAGGGATGACCTGAACAAACACCAAAGTGTGGACATTACATGGCCACCACTTGCTCCTGACTTCGACATTTCAAATGCTGAAAGAGCCGTCTCTGTTGCATTGTACAACCTTGTTGCATGGATAGCGGGCCTGTCAGACGAGCCAACCCTGGAGAAATTTGTGGAACTCCCACGGCATATTCATCTGAAAATGCTCTCTGTTCTTCAAGACGACGTTTCTATGAGCGTCAAGGGGTCAGACGTTTACTCCGAAGTCCTATGCATTGGGCCTGACTGTGAAACATTGGACTGGTTCTACTCAACTGTTAGGACTGCTCAACAAGCTTGGGCATTGTGTCTCAGTCAGTATTACACAGGCGTTGGAAACTGCTTTGGCACTGTTGCAGATTGATCAGGAGGTAAAACTGCCCTCAAACTGCCTCAGAAATGTACCGACAATATTTGTGTACAATAACATTGATTTCAGTGAGGAGACCCTCATGGTCATGGGACCACTCACCACACCAATGGATTGATGATACAAGACGCACCCTCTGAGCCGATTCAGCACGCTCGTCCAGTGACTCCAATTAGCCGTCGTCAGCGGTCATTAGTTGGTAACACGCCACCCATTCTCAAGTATGGTGGCGGGAAAAGGCAAGTGACCACAGCCTTTTACAGTTGTGACATTGACATCAGTCTGTCACAAGAGGACAGGCTATCGCTGGATGTGCTCTATTACACAATGAAAACGGACGGGCGGTTGCCGACATGGACTGGGTACAACACCCTCTTTCGTCAGGATGAAGAGTTGACCAAGTCAGCCATCATCTACCTTCCCGTGATCGAGGCATCACCCACGGAACTGGACACCGTTTACACGGTCCTACGCCAAAGCATCGATATGGCTGATAAACTGGAACGTGAAGAAGTAGTTCTAGTCTTCGACCTTGCGATCTACAGTAAGGCGCAGGAGATTCGTTGGTTGCACCCGGAGTTGACAGAAAGGTTGGTAATTCGTCTCGGCGAATTCCACCAACTCATGAGCTTTCCAGGCGTGATCGGCAAAAGATTCAGAGACGCAGGTCTGCTTGACCTCATAATAGAGTCTGGTATTGTCGCTCAGCGTTCTGCAAATTCAGTAATAAACGGCCACCACTATAACAGGAGCCTGCGCTGTCACAAGCTCGTCTACGAAGCGCTAGGAAGACGATGCTTCCAGGCCTTCATGGACTCCCTCGCAGAGGAGACGCGTGTGCGATTCGAGAGGTGTGTAGAGCGTCTCCAGGAAACGTTTCCATCTCCATTGTTCGAACAGTTTCTGTCATCGGAAGAGGTCTCGGAAATGTTCACACGCTACAGCGACTTCAGAAAGCAGCAATATACAGCGAGCAAAACATTCACATTCTGGTGCTCCTACTTGGAAATGATGGAGCTAGCACTGGAGCTTATACGGGCAACTCGTACTTCGAACTGGCCGAAACACCTTGCGATCACGAGATCGTCAATGCCCTGGTACTTTGCGTACGATCACCTAAACTATGCAAGGTACTTACCCGTTTACTGGCTCGAAATGGCCGGGCGAGAGCACTCCCACCCAGACACCTATCAAGCGTGCATGGACGGCAAATGGACTGCCCAACGGCATACTAGTTATGGATTTAGTCATGTTGCGTGCAATCAGGTCATAGAGCAGACTTTAAATAGGGACAGCAAGACCAGTGGAGGCATCATTGGTTACACTCAGAAAAGCACAGCTGTGAAGAAGTGGATCCTGTCCCAACCAGCACGTGCGGAAATCGCAAGGAAATGCAAGTCCATGGCGGGTATCCACAACGATCCCCGAACGAGAGAGGACTTGGATGTGTCGAGCTCGAAGAAGAACGAAGCAGTGGTACAAGTGATGGACACAGTACTTCAAATGATTAACCCTTTCTCGGGCACTCACCTTGAACTCGTCAATATTGGTTCAGGTGTCATCGCACCGCCAGCCACTTCCGCGGACTTGATGAACGCGTATGTCAAGGGAGAGAATGCTGTTGTGCAATTCATGCCTGATCGGCTTCTCTCGGGTGAGGTCCCATTCTTCAATCCGATTTCGAACGCCAAATTGGCAACTCTCTCGAAGGCGCGAGGCAAGTCGGCGACTCCCCACCAGCAGGCGCCGAAGGTTGAAATTGCGAATGAACGTCGTCTTTTCACACGACTGCTGTTGATTGGCGAGAAAAGCAATGTAACACTCCACGATCTGCTCGCGTACCCACTAGCGAACATATCTTTCCCGCTGGGATCTGGTGATGGTTTGATTGCTAAGACGGACAAAGCCAAACTCTGCAACCATATACTGAAACTGTGGCCTGATTGCCGTGTGGAAGCTCGGCCTATCCAAGGTGCAACGATTGTGGATGGAATGGCCGTTATTCAGGCGATAAAGGCTGGTTCACTGCCTATCACTTTCAGCAAACTGGGAGAGATGGTTCTGAACATCGTAGTGGCCAAGGCACAACATAACCAATCTTCGAGACTGGACGTGGTGTTTGATACTTACCAAAGTATCAGCATCAAGTGCCTGGAGCATGCCAGACGAGCGGGCAGGGCGGGCGATCTTCAGGTGCGAACCATCTACGGACGCGATCAAGCCCTTCCAAAACAGTGGGCCAATTATCTCCTGAGCGGAGCCAACAAGAGACGTTGATTGAGTTCATCGTCGAATCGTGGATGAGAAACATTTCTCCATCAAAACTGGGCGACATGCTGTTGTACGTCAGTCATGCCGGCAAATGTGAGAAAATCGAGGCATCGAATGGTGTCATGACTGTGTCGTCAGTACCTGAACTTGAATGTGACCATGCTCCTGCGACAAGCGGCTCATGCGGGACAGAATGAAGTGTCGGTGCGCATGGAGAGTTTCGACACCGATGTGTTTGTGTTGGCGTTGGCTCACTCGAAGTCTATATATATATATATATATATATATATATATATATATATATATATATATATATATATATATATATATATATAT
>BROF01003474.1:34168-45924 GCA_024346535.1 Eptatretus burgeri | reverse complement strand
GGGTGGGGGGAAAGAGAGAGGAGATGGGGGTCCTATCCCCGCCCTGCTTGCTTCCTGGGTTCGGAGGCACTCTCATTCACACATCTCGCGCGACACGGCCCAGAGTTCCGTTCCGAACTCCCCTACCGCTCTTCCCGCAAACCTCCCCCACCCCTCCTCCTAGCTGCCCGTCTTGTCGTGTTCTGGCGACTGGATGAGGGGCGCATCAATCCCGTGTGCCCATTCGGGGCATCCCTGGCGAGATGCGGTTGGTGCTGTTAACATTCTTGGCTGGTCCCCGCATCACACGGTCTGAGTAACCTGATCCTTGCAGCACACCTCTGCTTAGTGGCGAATTGTATCGATACAGAGGTACGAGGAGGCGTGGGATAATTTTTCCTGTGTGCGGGAGATGTTGGTGGTTGAGGTGGTGAGTTTTTTTTTTTATGAGCGAGGGGTGAGGAAGGTGAGATTCCATTGTGAATTGGCATTGGTTCCCCCCCCCCCCCATATCTCATTTTCCCAAACAAGTGATCTGCGGACTGGTCATTGTATTGAAAATTGTATTGTTATTTCGGTAAACTGGATCTTCAATCTGTGCAAACAGGCAGGCCACGTCGCTTTGGCTGATTGTTTGAAAGAAGGTTCCTCTGAGTTGCAGTTCTGCATTGTCATAACAATGCAGAATTATTTATTTATCCTTGTTGGTTGGAAAGATTGGTATTTATTGGTTTACTTTAATTTTTGCTGTTTCTTCGACCAAAGTTTTCTTTTATTATGATGTGATTAGTCACTCAATTTGCTTTTGTTTAAATGGGTGTACTACATATTCATTATACCAGAATTATGTGTGTATGCATTGCATTAATTTATTTATTTTAGTGGAAGTGGTTAGCTGGGGCCTCTTCTATGCTTTATGGATGTAGAATTGCATCAAAAAATTCCACATTTAGGTTTTTTTGGTCATTTGCCACCACCCCTCAAGCAACAATGCTATTTTGACTATTTCTGAAAGCATGACTTTTCTTCCTCAGGTGGCAGAGGTACCTTACCCTTTCAACACAGCAGCAGATTTTGAACAGAGTTTACATGGCCCACTGAGCACCACCTGGATACCCTCACAAGCAGCTCGTCTGCTCAATCAGCCAAGAGTGCATACACAGATGGGGGCAATCATCAAACCTATTTCTGCTGAAGAGATATTTGGTGATGCTGGAAGACATGGACACTGAATTGGTTACTACTACGAAGGAAGAATTTTTTTTTTTAATTAACATTTCTCAGTTTTAAAAATTGAGTGCACAAGAGCTGCCCAGGCAATGGTGTGTGTCACTGCATTTTGCAGCCAAGTAATTGTTCAAGGTAAGCCATTCTCCAGTGATGTTTGAGCTTATTTTTCTTGGCTTCTTCCTGATCGAAGATTTACTGCTCGTCTCTACATTTAAATTTAAAAAAATAAAAAATTGCAGCGACCATTATTGTGTGCATGCACATTTTGTTTTCTAATCATACACAAAATGTTTCTAGTCTCATCTAATTTCTGGACTGCGATATATGCTGTTGGAGATTCTTCTTCAGTGAAGTTTATTTTTATTTATATGCATAAAAACAATGGGCACTCACTTTAAATAAAATGGACATCTGTGCGTTGCAAAGTTATGGAATTTCCATTTTGCGTTCTTTCAAGTAAACTTTAGGGAAAGTTTAGGCTTTTGCCTTTCACAGTGGAAGATCAGAAAATATTTTGATTCATAGGTTGACTTAACTATTTTGTGAAGCAATATTTTCACTGTTATAACTAGATATCTGTGTTCACCAAGGATAAACCTCTCCTGGTTTACTTTTGGTGATCACCCGTGACTTGCCCTTGGCCGCAATCCAATGATGGCAATTTTTTTTTTCAGACCGCCATATCACCTTGACCTTCAATATTTAGAGATCGAGTGCACATTAAGAAAATGTGTCTCCTTCTAGAATCTATCCATAAAACTCAACATGATGAAAATTATTCAAGTTGTGATCAAAAAGGTGTTTTTTGTTAATTAGGTCAATCCAAAAAAGGTAGGTCAGGGACATTAATCAAGTATCAAGATCACAACTTGAATGCAGGTCCACTATTCTGATGCAAGAACATCTTGTTGAGTTATTGTGATAAATGTTTAAAATGTCTATCGTTGGGTCATAACCTTAAAATTTGGTCAATGTCAAAAAAGTTATATCAACCCCACATATACGACATGGCCAAAAGTATGCGGACACCCCTTCTAATTAGTGGATTTGGCTATTTTAGCCATGCCCATTGCTGACAGGTACATAAAATCAAGTGGACAGACATGCAATCTCCATAGACAAACATTGGCAGTGGAATGGGCCGTGTTGAAGAGCTCGTGACTTTCAACGTGGTGCCATCATAGTATACCACCTTTCCAACAAGTCAGTTCATCAAATTTCTTCTCTGCTCGAGCAGCCCTAGTCAAATGTAAATGCTGTTATTGTGAAGTGGAAATGTCAAGGAGCAACATCAACATCAGCTCAGCCACAAAGTGGTAGACCATGTAAGCTCACGGAACGGGACTGCCGAGTGCTGAAGCGTGTAGTGCAGAAAAATCGTCTCGTCATCGGTTGCAACACTCATTAGCGAGTTTCAAACTGCCTCTGGAATCAATGTCAGCACTAGCACTGTTCATCGAGAGCATCCATGGCCGAGCAGCTGCACTCAAGCCAAAGATCACCATGCGCAATGCCAAGCGTCGGCTGGAGTGGTGTGAAGCTCACCGCCATTGGACTCTGGAGCAGTGGAAATGTGTTCTCTGGAGTGATTAATCAAGCTTTACCATTTGGCAGTCCGACAGACGAATCTGGTTTTGGCGGATGCCAGGAGAACGCTACCTGCCCAAATGCAAAGTGCCAACTAAAGTTTGGTGGAGGATGAATAATAGTCTGGGGTGGTTTTTCTTGGTTTATATGAGGCCCCTTAGTTCCAGTGAAGGGAAATCTTAATACTACAGCATACAATGACATTTTAGACAATTCTGTGCTTCCAACTTTGTGGCAACAGGATTGCATGGCTGTGTGCTTGTTGTGCTTGATTTTGGAGAAGGCCCTTTCCTGTTTCAGCATGACAATACCCCCATGCACAAAGCGAGATCCATACAGAAATGTTTTGTTGAAATCGGTGTGTAAGAACTTGATTGACCTACGTAGAACTCTGACCTCGACCCCATCGAACACCTTTGGGATGAATTGGAATGTTGACTGCGAGCCTAACTGAATCGCCTCACATCAGTGCCCGAACTCATGTATGCTCTTGTGGCTGAATAGAAGCAAATCCCTGCAGCAATGTTCCAACATCTGGTGGAAAACCTTCGCATTGGAAAACCATTGGAGGCTGTTATAGCAGCAAAGGGGGGACCAACTCAATGTTGATGCCCATGATTTTGGAATGAGATGTTGGAGCAGGTGTCCATAATCTATAAATTTGTTGGAGATGTTGGAGCAGGAATGAGAGCAGGTGTCCACATGCTTTTGGCCATGTGGTATACTTTTTATAGCCATTATTAATGTAAAATTTAATTCTGGAAGTCCCAGCCACATCCGAGATGCAGCTTTACTTCACTATTTTGCACTCGCATTGGGAGAAAAAAAGGTAGAACAAGGAGCTGATACTCCAAGTCCCTTGCATTTTGGGTGGTATGAGTAATAGATCCGTGTACTATGAAACCTAAATCTTGAATGTTTTTTCAAATATTGCATAAACAAGCCAAGCTACCAGATGGTTTCCATGGTAACAGAATTCATCTAATCATGTATTTGATCGAATCAGGTTGAGCTCATGTCATGAGGAATAGATATCTACAATATGAAAACTAAATGTTCAACAGTTTTTGAAATATTGCGTTCACAAAAGTACGTGGACGGATGATCGGTTAGTCGGACGGAGCTCATTTTCGTCTCTGACTGCGAGGGAGGGGTTAGAGGGGCGTCTCCAACCTTGTTGGAGGGGCGAGGGATAAAAACCAAAATGGTGGTTTTGTACTCCTGGCGGTCGAAGACTTTGACTTTCAAATTGGGGGGGGGGGCGGGGGAGGGGCGGTATGATGTGAATTCATCTGAAATGTGATTTGCTCGAGGCTCTCTGGAGAGGGCAATTTCTTTCCGATTTGACAAACCTTTCATTGAGTTTTGTTGAAAAAAATGTCTAGTGGGGTTATGACCTCAAACATTTGGTGAAGGTCAAAAAAAAGTCAACCCCACATACTTTGTATTCCCATTATTGGAGCAAAATTTAATTCCGAAAGTCCCAGCCGGCTTTGAGATACAGCTTGGAAATTGGCAGTGAAAGAAGAAGAGGACGAAGAAAAAAAAAAAAACCTAAATGGTGGTTTCGTGTTCCTCAGGGTCAAAGGAATTCTGAGGTCCCATTAAAAATTGGAGGCACGAATTGCAGAAACAAACCCGACAACAGCTACAAGCATCCCCCTCCTATGAGGGGAGGCTTAAAAAGTCTGACTAGGAGATATCTGCAAAAGACAGGCCAGCAGAAGCATATCTTATGAGCAGAAAGAAAGACAAGAAAGACAAGACAAGACAAGACGACATAAATGGTTTTCAGCTCGGAAGATGAGAACAAGGAGAAAGCAGTGGAGCTTTGAGCATCCAGTTTAAATTTATCTTTGTAACCCCCTGCAACATTGTATCATTCCTGAATTGCACTGATAAGCCACTGTGGGAGATTGAGCAAGGCTTAAATGGTTATCCATGGTGCATGTTGTATGAAAAATGCTTGTGTTAGGCAAATTAGACCATTTTTGCATGAATAAGTTTTTTTCTGATAAATGCATTGTTTTATGTAGTTGAAGCTAAAATACACCCTATTTCAAGAAAATCATGCATTTCTGCTTCAGAAAAGTGATTTAGTACAAAAATTTGAGAAAGCTTTTGTTTTGTGAAAAATGCTTGCTTTAGGCAAATTACACCATCTTTGCGTGAATAACTCTTTTTCTGTTAAATTCATTGTTTTGCGTAGTTGAAGCTAAAATACATGCCATTTCAAGAAAATCATGCGTTTCCACTGCAGAATAGTGATTTAGAAGACAAATTAGTCAGAGAAAGGTTTTGTCTTTTGAAAAACGTTTGTGCGAGGCAACTTAGACCATTTTTGTGTGATTTTTTTTTCTGTAAAATGTATCGTTTTGTGAATTTGAAGCTAAAATACACACTATTTCAAGAGAATCACGCGTTTCCGCTTCAGAATCATGATTTAGAACAAACATTCGAGTCAGACAATGCTTTTCTTTTGTGAAAAATGCTTGTTTAGGCAAACATTGTTTTTGTGTTTGCTTTTGTGAAAAACGCTTGTTTTAGGCAAAAATTTGACCATTTTTGTATGAAGAAGTTTTTTTCTGTGAAATGTATTGTTTTGTGTAGTTGAAGCTAAAATACACACCAATTCAAGAAAATAATGCATTTCCACTTCAGAATGGTGATTTTGAATAAAAATTGGAGTCAGACAAATGTTTTGTTTTGTGAAAAATGCTTGTTTAGGCAGACTTTTTTTTTTCTGTGAATAAGTTTTTTTTTCTGTAAAATGTGTTTTTTTTTTTGTTGTTGTTGCGTCGTTGAAGGTAAAATACACACTATTTTGAAAAAATTATGCATTTCTCTTCAGAATAGTGATCTAGAGCAAAAATTGGTGTCGACAAAGCTCTTGTTTTTTGAAGAACCCTTGTTTTCGGAAAATTGGACCATTTTTACGTGAATCATTTTTTTCTGTAAAATGCGTTTTTGAAGCTAAATACACACTATTTCAAGAAAATCATGCTTTTCCGATTCCAAATCGTGATTATGAATAAAAATTGGTGTCAGCAAAGCTATTGTTTTCTGAAAAACGCTTGTTTTAGGCAAATTAGACCATTTTTGTGTGAATAAGTTTTTTTTTCTGGAAAATGTATTGTTTTGCGAAGTTCATGCTAAAATACGCACTATTTCAAGAAAAACACACGTTTCCGCTTCAGAATAGTGATTTGGAACAAATATTTGAGTCAGACAATGCTTTTGTTTTGTGAAAAACGCTTGTTTTAGACAAATTTGACCATTTCTGCGTATAAGTTTTTTTGTAAAATGTATCGTTTTGCGAAGTTGAAGCAAAAATACACACTATTTCAAGAAAAGCACGCGTTTCCGCTTTAGAATAGTGATTCATAACAATATTTTTCATGTTTTTTTTCACCGGAAGTGGTTTTAAAACTTTCTGGAATAGATATTTTCTTATTTTTGTTGACCAGAAGTGAGTTTTTCATTTATTTTCACCGGAAGTGATTTTTAAAACTTTTTTCCAGAAGTGATTTTTTCCTATTCTTTGTTGTTGACCAGCAGTGATTCTTTTTCATTTTTTTCCCCCCTGAAGTGGTTTAAAAACTTTTCTGGAAGTGCTTTTTTTACTTTTTTTTTTCGTTGACCAGAAGTGATTTTTCATTTTTTTTTCAATGGAAGTTATTTGAAAACTTTTTTGGGAAGTGAATTTTTTCCCCTTTTTATGCAAGTGATTTTTTTTTCCACTTCTTTTTTGTTGATCAGAAGGGATTATTTTCATTGTTTTTTTCACTGTAAGTGATTTTAAAACTTTTTTGCGAAGTGAATTTTTTTCTCTTTTGTTTACTAGAAGCGATTTAAAAAAAACTTTCTGGAAGTGATTTTTTTCCTCTTGTTGACCAGAAGTGATTAAAACTTTTTTGGGAAGTGATTTATTTATTTATTTTCTTTTTTTTCTTTTTTGTTGACCAGAAGTGATTATTTTTCATTATGTACAACTAAAATGGCTACCGGTCGGCCATCTTTGATCAGATCGCAAAACAAAGTGAGAGGCCATCATGTACTGTGCTTTGTACCAAGTTTGAACAAAATCGGACCATGCGTTTTTGAGAAATGGTTGAGGATACATTCAAGAAACAAAATGGCCACCAGTCGGCCATCTTGGATTTGATAAAGAAAAATGGCACGCATACGTAAGCCATCATTCATGATCCGTGTGCCATGTTTAAACAACAACGGTAAATGCTTGTCCGAGAAATGGGGGAGGACATGTTCAACATCAGTTTGTTTTTTTACGACTAAAATGGCCGCCAATCAGCCATCTTGGATTTGATGTCAAAAAAAAAGATTTGCATACGTATACCATCATGTGTTGTCTGTGCCAAATACGAATAAAATAGGTCGATACATGTCCAAGATATGGTTGCGGACGCACACACGCCCAGACATGAAAATCAAGACCAAATTCATCAGCCCCCGTTTCAGGTTAAATCCAACAGGTGCTAATGAAGGTTTGAAGAGGTTCAAAGCATATGAACTCAAGCCGGGTTTTACCATCATTTCACCCAGTGTCTATTACATCACCCTAATACGCTACATTAGTTGCGTATTCGTACCTGTTGTTTTTTACCTTTATAAACGTCCTTAAAAACAGTAAGTTTTCTATTTGAAATTAGTTGCAATTTTGTTTGACTGCCAACCAGGTAGACAGAGTAAAAAATATATATTACCTTGATCTGTGCACCTGGGTGCTCAGGATGACATTACATCCAATTTACCAAATTCAGAGCCAAAGTACTGCTAAACTGCAGGTTTGTGTTGCAATTCATGTTCCAATTTGTGTTCTACAGTGTTAAAAGGTTACAGACGCACAATTGAAATTAATTAATTCCTCCATCACAGACTGAGTCTGCAGACAGACAGACAGAGTGAATCAATTGCTTAACCCCATTTTGCGCTTCACATGCAGGACAACAACAGATGGAACAACATCCCGATTCCACTCGCACACCTAATAAGAATACTAGGTGTCACTATTAACACATCAGTCATTCTCATATCACATCATAAACATTAAAAACATGCACACCCAGGCTGAACACCCTTAGGACATTCACAGGCAAGGACTTTGGACACAAAGAAACATAATCACGAATATACAAACAGTCCATGAGATCAGTCATTGATTACACCAGCTCATTCTGAGCCTCCAGCCGATAAAACGTATCTCAATATCCAAAAGACCAAACAAAACAAAGCCCTTAAAATCATCACAGGTGTACATCAACACCTATCGAGCACCTACACACAGAGGCAAAAATGTTTTAAAAAATCAAGGATCACTTTGATGAGAAGTGCGCAAGCAGTTCCTTGCAGCTGCAAGTGAAAACCCTAGGCACCCATGCAACTACATGTCATCCCACCCACAGACCCCGAGACACACCAAGACGACACTACAAAGACACGACAATGAAATCCTTGAGGCATCCCCCCACCGCTCAATTGCAACTTCAAAAAACACATCAAGACCCACATCACCATAAATGCAATAAACATGGGCCCAAACAGTATCCTGGGCACTAAACCCCCATCCATCAATGACACAGAAAAATCCTCCTGAGGTCGGACCATGTTCACCTTTCACGTCTCCGCTGTGGACACCACCCACAGCTTTTACAGTACAAACACAGACTCACCCGACACCATTCATAACCTCTGCCAGGCCGCCTCACACAAAACGAAACACTTTGTGGAAGACCATGTAGTTCTGGCTCCACAAAGGAAAGAGCACAACACGTTAGATTTGAGGGACCTCTTGGTCACTCCCGAGAGATCAATTGGCTGTCTCTGTGCTACGGACCACTTTGAGAAGAACTGATTGGAGCCAACAACACCAACAATAGATGGGCTGAGAATAGTCTTGGCTTTTAGCCTTGTAGGAGCGAAGCAGGCCTTGGCTGTCTTGTGAGAAGCAAGAAGTGGAAGGTCTTTTGTGGAGAATCTATATCTTCAATAAATATATAAATAAGGAGTTTGTTTTAAAAAAAAAAGGTCTGGTGGCCATATTGGATTTAAAACCAAAATCTTCTCCAGGACCACTTAGCAGATCGATATTAAACTTCACACATTTGATCGACCAGCCATGGGGAATATCGTTTGAAAACTTCAATGTCATAGGTCACATTGTCTGGCATCAATGTTGGATTGAAGGTAAGACCTTTATAAATCTTCAAAAAACAACTTCTCTCAAACTGCTGAACCAATGGATCCAAAACAACTACCTATGGAGATACAAGGTGATAGCTGAAACATATTCAGTCACGTTGATTGGCAGTCATCTTGGATTGAATGAAAACCTTAAAAAGAAATCTTCTTCTCTGAAACTGCTGAACAGATCAAAGCAAAACCTTTTGTGTATGTATATATATATATATATATATATATATATATATATATATATATATATATATATATATATATATATATATATATATATATACATACATACATACATACTAGCTGACATACCCGGCGTTGCCTGTTTCTGTTCTAATCCTGTTGCCATTAATGTGGTATCCTTCATCTTGGGCATTTATGATGACTCCATCCCAACTAATTTATTCTCCATCCCAATTAATTTGACCTCTTAGCCGTTCTCATGAATGAGCCTTCCTTGTCAATCCCTATTCTGTCAAGCTCTTCTTTTTTATCTTCCTGTTCTTCTCATTCTCCCATTTGTCAGAGTACATCTGCTGATATTTATTTTTGTAATTTTCCTTTGCAATCATTGGGGCTGTGTTTGTTTCCGTTTGGTTTTCCGGTGTCGTATCCATCATTTGCACCTATTTTTGGAAGTTTGTTGCTTAATGGATTAAGGAAGTTTCTGGTTTGTTGTATTCTTGTACGTTTACAAATCTCATCCAATAGGCTGTTGAGCTTTCCACATGCTCCACAAGTCCGGCACATGTTATGTGCACTTGGTTAAGCTCCATCAGACTGCCTCGTCCTTCTCGTCTCAGTAAGTACAACCTCAGTATACCATGGTTTTTGTGGAATATTTTGTGAATAGTTGGAAGTTTTCTTGTTTTGGTGTCTAAATTGTTGATCTCCAATTGTGGCCAGTTTATAATTGCACAGCTATATTGGAATACTGGCACTGCAAGTTTTTCTTTTTTTATAGCTTTGGTTTTGTTTCTTGGAGAGAGGGATGACTTCAGAATTAATGTTATTCTGAGTAGGTACTCTTTGCCGATTATTTTACACATTTTTTGTGTTGTACCTCGAGGCCTTCTTCTACTCTGAGTATTTGTAGGATGCTTCGTTTACTAGTTCCTGTATTGTTGTCCTTTGATCGATTGAGATGTTGTCTGTTCTTTTTGGTTTTCCTCGTAGAAATGTGCATTTGGCACATTTGTCAAGACCAAACTTCATTTGGATGTCCTCCGAGTCTTGCTTTACTAGTTTCAGTTGATCTGCCAATTTCTTATTATTCGGTGCGAAGAGTTTTAGATCATCCATGTACAGTAGGTGTGTTACCTTTCTTGTTTCTTTGGTCATTTTTTTTTCTGTTGCATGTCAGATTGTTTCCTCCGTGTCCTTGTTCATTGATGAGGTTACTCAGTGGGTCTGGAGCCAGACAGAATAGGAAAGGGAGGGGTGGGGGAGAGGCTATCACGTTGTAAGATATCACGTAGTGTCTTTGCTTCTGGGATTTCAATCTTTCCTTCCAAGTGAGGTAGTATCAGCATTGTGTTGAAGAGTGTCATTGCTTTCTCAATCAGTGTGACTATTTGGGGTGAATTTTGTAGACTTGCATGCATTTTATAATCCATGAATGTGGGACACTATCAAAGGCTTTTTTGGAACTGCCCTCATCGGTGTGTATGGTCCGACGATGACACAAATTGAGGAGGTTAAGGACAATTTATACACTGAACTAAACAACATTATCACAGAAGTACCAAGAACAGACAAGCCAGTCATATTGAGAGACTTTAATGCCAGGGTTGGGCAAGACCACAACATACGGTCAGGCATTGTCAAGAAAAACAGTACAGGTCAGAATAGTAATGGATTGCACCTGGCTGTCACACTGTGAAATGAACCAGCTTATCATTACAAATACAGTCTTTCAAACCCCACTAAGTTTAAAACCACCCAACAACATCCAAGGTCTCGACACTGGCACATGATTGACCACGTCATCACTCGCCAGAGAGATCTCGGTGACATCAGCATTATATGTGCAATGCGAGGGGCCGAGTGCAACACCGACTATCGACTCCTTTGCTTAAGGATGAGGATCCACTGGAGACTCAAAAGGAGACATGGAGCGCAGATAACGAACGACACAAGTGAAACGGCTTGACATCAGTCAGTTGCAGAACAGTAAAACTGAGGATGCATTACATGAAGCACCAACATGTAATTTCCAGTCATCAGAAATTATGCAAAAACTCAGTGCCACAGAGAAATTGTCAGTCTTCAAAGAAGCTGCCGACACTGTGGCCTATGTAACTGTCGGCACTTATATGTCCAAAAACCAAGACTGCTTTAATGATAGCAATCAATAAATCATCCAACTGCTGAATGAGAGAGACAAAGCATTTCAAACAACTAAGTGATTTGTCCTCACAAAATAATAATGATTTCACAATATTCGCAAACAGCTCCAAGCAAAACTCCAAAATCTTAAGGACCAGTGGTAGAATGGAAAAGCAGAAGAAATACAAGGTTATGCTAACAATATAGACTAAAATTATATATATATATATATATATATATATATATATATATATATATATATATATATATATATATATATATATATATATATATATATATATATATATATATACTAGTGCGGGCCCGTAGGTGCGTGCCAGTATGTGCAGCTTCGTTCCTTCGCTCTCGTAAACGACGACTGGATTGGGGTATTGTTTCAATTTGATCGGACCAACCATATC
>BROF01003474.1:18142-33878 GCA_024346535.1 Eptatretus burgeri | reverse complement strand
GATGACAGAAGCATTTTCATGAATTGCTCAACAGACCTTCAACAATTGATGTTCTGCATCAGTGATAACCTGATCAACACCCAATAGACGAGTCACTTGAAGACCCACCAAGCATAGATGAAGTGAAAAAGGCCATCAGCCAATGCACCAAGTGCAGATGGCCTGCCAGCTGAAGTCCACAAGAGTGGGAATCAGGAACTCACTAACGCATTGTTATATGTCTACCAGTCGATATTGACTGAGGGCCAAGTGCCACAGGATTTCAGAGATGCTACTGTAGTTCCCATAAAGCCCAATGTGGAAGCTATCGTGACGTTTCCCTTTTATCCACAGCTGGCAAGATACTTGCCCGGGTCTTGCTTAATGGACTCACTCAAGAGATTGCCTGCAGAGTGGTGTCTGAAACGCATTGCGTGTTCCGTGGTGGTCGTGGAACAATAGATATGATATTTCTAGTCCAACAAGCCCAAGAGAAATGCAGGGAGCAGCACAGGAACCTGCATGCCGTGTTTTTTGACCTTACCAAAACCTTTCATACAGTGAACAGGGAAGCACTCTGGAGGACTCTCGGAAAGTGCGGCGACTCACCACACTTCACGAGACTTATCCACACCATTCATGATGATATGCAAGCCACTGTGTGCAATAATAGACACATCCGAACCATTCACGGTGGAAATGGTGTGAAACAAGGCTGTGTGCTTGCACTCACACTGTTCATCATCTTTGCAACTGTTTTAGGTGATGCCACAAATTAACTTACAGACAGAATCCGTATTCAGTGCAGAACCAGTGGCTGGCTGTTTAATCTGCAAAGGTTCCATGCACCTACCAAGGTCAACTCAGAGATACTTCTGGAAATCCTGTTCGCAGATGACTGCCTTCTTTTCACATTAAGCCGAGAGCCTGCAAAACATGTGACATTTGCTGCTGTTGCTAAATTTGGACTGACCATCAGCCTTAGGAAAACGAAAGTCATGATGTAAGCAGCACCTGAGCAAATGCCACCAGTTCCAAGAATAATGATTGATGGCACAGAACTTATAGTCTGGGAGCCCAGTGAGATTTAATTAGCAATTTGCGCCCAAAAGGTTTGAGGTGTTCACTGTACAGGGTGAGGCGTCCGATCTTAAGAATGGGGATTCTTAAGTTCCGTGAAAGTGGGACCAGCTAGGGGGCGCCACTGGAAGTACCCCCAAAATTGACTTTAATTAGCAACTCATGCCCAAATGAAATAACACCATTTACTTAATGGTATTGGTGTAAGGACCCCCAAACTATAACATAAGAAAACATTTTCAGTGGGGTAAGCCACTTAAGAAGCCCACTAATTAGCACTAATTAAGGGATTTAATTAGCAATTTGAGCCCATCAACAAAATTTGTTCTAAAACACAGGCGAGACTGACTGAAATCAGTTTCACTTACTTAAGAAAGTATTATCTGCGGGATTCCGTACTTAAGAAGGTGAAACTTTCCCACACACCCTCCCAATATTGACTTTAATTAGCAACTCGTGCCCAAACAAAATAACACCCTTTACTTAATGGTATGGGTGTAAGGACCTCCGAACGATAGCATAAGAAAACATTTTCAGTGGGAAAAGCCACTTAAGAAGCCCAATAATTAGCACTAATTAAGGGATTTAATTAGCAATTTGAGCCCATCAACGAAATTTGTTCTAAAACATAGATGAGACTGACTAAAATCAATTTCACTTACTTAAGAAAGTATTATATGTGGGATTCCGTACTTAAGAAGGCGTAACTCCCCCACGTATCCCTCAATATTGACATGAATTTGCAACTCGTGCCCAAACAAAATAATACCATTTGCTTAATGGTTTTGGTGTCAGGATCTCCAAACTATAACGTAAGAAAATATTTTCAGTGGGAAAAGCCACTGAAGAAGCCAACTAATTAGCCTTAATTAAGGGATTTAATTAGCAATTGCAGCCCATCAACGAAATTTGTTCTAAAACGTAGGCGAGACTGCACGACTAAAGTCAATTTCAATTACTTCAATTGCATTAGCTATTTAGCCCAATCAATGAGATACGTGTTCAAACGGAGCAGAGAGTGACCAAATCAATACGACTTAAGAAAGTATCATCAGGAATCCTTTATTTACGAAGGAGACATCAAGCAGTAATTGAGAATAAGACTTATGAATTCAACAAGTACAACGTTTTGAAAATGGTGTTTGAGTAATACATCATGACTCCGTGGCCTTTTGGGCACGTTTTATTACAAGGCCCACATAAATATTTACGCAGTTGAATGCCAGTTTTGATGCACTAAAATAGATAGCACAAACAGAAAAATACAGATGCAATTATGAAACCCAACATTATGATCATTGCTAAACTGTAAAGGGACTTGCACTCAGTCCGAAAATATATTACTTTAGTGAAAAATGTTTAATTACGACACCGAGCAATGTCTCAAGCGGAGATAACAAATTGCAAACACATTTATGAATTCAACAAGCGCAAAGTTATGAAAAATGGTACAAACAGGAAAATACAAAACTAATCAGACACTGACCATCATACAATATTGGAAACAAAACTTTGAATTCAACAAGTACAACGTTATGAAATATGTTTGATTATACATCATGCAATAGGCATTATGATTCGAGGACCTTTTGGCAAGACTTATTACAAAGCCCACAAATCCTTACGCAGTCAAATATCAGATTTTATGCACGGAAATAGATTGTACAACAGAAAACAGGCAAATACCGATCAAACCAGATACTGATAATCATGACTAATCTTTAACACGACTTATGCTCAGTCCCAAAATAAAATTATTTTAGTGACAAATTTTTGCCATAGAGTTCTCCTTCTGGAATGAATTTATGTAACTGTCCAGCACTTTTACTCAGAATCCTCGATAATCTCTTCATCGGAACCAAGATCACCCACTTCATCTTCAGAAGATAGATCAAAATCCTCATCAGGGTCCCCAATGCTGGAAGCTGTGTCACCTTCCTCTGGAACCAGTTTAGCTGGAAGCTGCTGACCCTCGAACCACACTATGTTGTAGGTATCATCCTCAAGTTCCCAGCCGTCATACTGTTTCGGATGCTGATCTATCTCTTTCTGGTCTGCATTTGCCCACATTGTGGCGATGAATGCAGAGTGGTTGACATGAGAGGCAAGTTCTGATTCACAAGGCGGCAGCCCACTGGCATCTAAGCCCTTCAGTTTCTCTAGGGGATGCTTGGCTGTCGCTTTTGAGCCATAAGCCTTCTGGAATACCTGGTATCTGTACTTGTTCAGAGGCATCCCAATCTCCTTTTCCTTCGCACCGTACAAGGACACCGTGAAAGCTTGGAGGGACTTGTGCTTTGCGGTCGTTATCCCCTTTTTGGATGCGAGACTTGCAAAGACACGCTGTATGTACTTGTTTTGCTCAAGTTTCGCAAACGGACGTTTCTTTCCTTTCTTGGCGAAGGCAGACGTACAGTCACATCCAGTGAACGCGTGAAAGGCAGGGAGAGACTCGCATATGTGTGGGCCTAATACTTCTCCAATGGCTGTGATGTTGATGTACCTCCTTGTGTTTTTGGCGTTTGTTCCTGTGTCCATCCACAGGGTGGCTGTGAAGGTTGGTGAATGGTACAGGAGAATGATGGCGATGTCTGTGTCGCTTGCTCTTACAACAATGTTCCCTGTTTCTCCGCTCCTCTCCATGCTCCTAGCATGAAAACATACCAAGGTGTCAGCTTCTTCGTGATTCGTAATCATGCTGTCAACTGACTCGCGAATCACCTGACCGTCCAGAACGTGGAAATGGTAACAGAAGCCACGTATTCCTAAATACACGTCATGTGTGCCTATGATGTGCGCGTATGACTGGTCTTTCCATTCCTCGGCAAAGAAGAGTGGAAGCTGTTGCTTAAATGATCTGGAACTCAGAGCGCTGTCAAAATTCCTGGGACGAATCTGTTCTGGACCCTCTACAACGTAAACCTGATTGTTATCAATACCACGCCGTGCTCTCTCACAGTCTTTGACAGAAGGTGTGGGATAGTCATCGAAGGCTACGTCCACGCGTTTGGGCGATAGTGACACGGCTTGCATCAAGAAGCTTCTGGCCACACCTCCAAATGTTGTAGGTCGCTTGATTGCAGGCAGTGTGTGTAAGAGAAAGTTTGCATCTATGATACATGCATCTACCACCAGAGGCGACTTGTGATGCTCTACCTTTTTTTCCAAAACTGTCAGAAGAGCACTTTTGTCCGTCTTGGTCATCATGCCATCTGTAGAGCACAGAGAGAGAGGAACAGTCGTCAGTGGGTATGACATAACGTGTTCCAAGTTCAAATCCTTCTTCATTGCAAGTATCACGAGACGTTCCATTAGGTCTCTGGTACATTTGAGTTCTGCAATCTTTCTGTCCACTGACTTCTTTCGTCCTTTCGCACCTTCATCTTTGAAGGTCAGAAACTTCTGCTTGGCGATTGGTCTTTCAAATCCGCTCGGATCTTCCTGGCATTCACTGATAAAGTTCTTGTGAAGTTCTCGGCCTTTCTCGGGCACATTCAACAGACAGTCACAACGGCTTGAGAAGCTGCCTTTCCAGTATTCAAGTTGACAAGGATTTTTGGAGCTTTGTCTGTGCTCTGGAAAGGGTTTCGTGACTTTTTGATGTGCTCCATCACTTTGTTCAGATCATGTCTATCACGTCTGATTTGCGAAGGTTGCACCTCAGCAGTTACATCGTCCTTAGTGGTCAGACCTGACATTTCCTGCACCAACCCTATGAAGGCAGATCGAGTTGACTTGGTAAGCATCCATCGCATTCGGGCACAGAAGTTGTTCGTAGCGGAGACTAGACCTGTCTGTCTAGAAGCAGCATCGGCGTTTACTGTTTGCTCCAAAGTAAGATCCACAGGGCATCTGCTGAACTGATGAGATGTCCTCCGTACAGAGAACACACCATCTTCAAGGATATCTCGAAGGCCAGGATGCGTGTCATCAATGTTCAGCAAGTCTAGCTGGAACTTTGACAACCAGCGTGAGTAATTCACGTGATTGGTAGCGAAGAACAGATCTATGATGGGTGTCACGCTGTGTACGTACAAGTCCACGTCGTTTGTTCGGATGGCCCTTTCAAGAGTGTGATAGTGCTGGAGGTAATCAATGTACATCATCCAGAACTGTGCCGTGATACCGTGTTCTCCAGACCTGGTCTTCTCTGTGTAAGTCCTGCATGACGAGACACACCGAATGAACACGTCTGATGCCACCACTACCTCAATAGCGTCTCGGCTAGGTTGACATAAATTGTCAGTCAAGTCCTTCAGCTCTTCTTTGTGGTCATATGACTCGACGAATGCTTGGAAGTGAAGGCTTTCCATTGCAAGACCAAGTATGGGATGCAGTCGCTTGCACCGGTTAAACTGTTTGCCGCTAATGAAGCCATTGAGGGATCCATTGGCTGGGACATCCGTCTCAGTTAGCATAGCTGGACCTCCTGAGTCTTAAATTAACTTCCCCAAGGCCTTGAAGAATGCCATCTCCACATGAAACACTTCAGGCATGATGAAGACGTTGTCATACTTAGGCTTCTCAATGGCTTGGATCTGCATGGCTGGTTTGGCAGCGTTTAGGTCATAAGTGACCACTCCATAAGGTTGTCTGCATTCTTCAGCACAACGTTGTGTGACAACAAGTGTCTCCTGGATGACATCTTCGCCTGTGATGGGTTGTCTCATATTGGGCAAGTAACGTACAACTTGTTGTGGCAGGTTGTCAACATAGTATTTTGACATGAACCCAACCCACATTGGAACGTTTTCCACATCGAGCGCATGAGCCATCAACCAGGCATAATCCAAGTGCCTACCATGTTTACAAATTCCGACTGATTGAATACCTCAGTGTTCTTGTACTCAAAAGAAATCATCTTTGGTCTTCCTCTATAGGGAGGAAGTTCCTGATCATGAGCTTCTAATGACCTTTGTCTCGGCCCTTTGCGTCTTGCCTGTACAGCAGGGATCGCAACAGGCTCCTTTGTGTTTGTTTCGTCCAGAGACTGATAGAGGATTCCCATCGTATCATGAAAGGTATCCGATTGTTCCCATCAATTGACCCTACCCCACGCGGTCGAATTATTGGCGATTCATGGTCCAGTAAGGGACGCGTGCCTTTCGGACTTATCCGAGAGTCACGACCTCAATTCCGGTGTGTTCGGTGGAGCCGACTCTACTGCTCCCTCCAGCGGTCGTGCTCGCCACCGATACCCGGCCCCGTAACGTTATAACGCGATTGTTGAGGTTCATAAAATGTGATCGCGAAAAAAGTGGGGTCGCGCTAAATCGGGATTCAAGAAAATAAACGTTCAAACTGACCCAATGTTGACCTAACATCCTAAAACACCCCTATTTTCACCCTATTTGACCTGCCTTTTTGCACGTTTACCTTCGAGCAAGTAAATTACCTTTGAGTTGAAGAATTCTGTGAATAAATCATTGTTGTTACAGTCGAAATTAAAACACGAATTATTTTTAGTGAAGCTTTTTATGTTGTTGAAACATTCGCACTGTTCCGAAAATATATCACACAACTGACAGGTGCTCGTTTCTTCATTTGTAAGTTACAACATCGATGCAATGATTACATATTGAAAAATTCCAAACGCTATTTCTTCACCTTTCTATAATCGATGTGAGAGGACATTGTAAGCAGCCGCTAACAGCACAAAGGTAAAACTAACTCATCTTCCGTCTATCTTGGATGTGTGTTACAATTGCCTGCAGTATTCAGAGCAGTAACATGCTGTATAGGTTTGTGGACTAGGAGCAATGGGCTATACCATATAGCCAAGGTGTGTAGTAGGCTATACCATCGAGGTTTGTGTAAGTACACTCAATGATGTACGCACAATGACGACCGCTCAACGACGCATTTCTCAGAACGTATTCCCATCGTTAAGTGGCGCATGACTATATATATATATATTTATATTTATATTGTTGCAGCTCTGAAAACTGCATACCTCGATGGCAATGGCATCCATTATACAGTGGTCCCCAGACAGTTATTTCATTAATATATGTACAGTTAGCCCTTTCCCTCATGTCTAATGGGTTTAACAGGACGAAGTGCGTTGTGTGGATCTCGTAGTTAGGTCTGATTATATCTCTATCTTCATTCCAACTCTTTTTCTCTTATTCCTGAAATAAATCAAAGCAGGCGCTGCACTCAGACGGCTGCCTGTAAAAACTGCAGCCGCACCCTTCACTATAACAATGCGTCTTCGCGGAGGCCAACAAAAGAACCAAACGCCAAAGCTGTACAGGACACACGAAGCGCGTTCTTTTCAACCCATTTCTGCATCTAATAATTATATCCAATCCTTTCCTCCAATCGATGACACAGATCAGGGCCGGCACCGCACACACCACCGCCTGTGAAGATCATCACTGTGAAAGATAACCGTATGCACAATGGCAGACGCGCACAGCCCCATGATAATTTATCATCGTACAGTACGGGGCACGAAGAGCACACCTCTTCATTCGAGTCTGCGCGCTGATTACAATGGCATTTTATCATCGCCCAGAATGAGGCACGAACAGCACACATCTTCATTCAGGTCTGCGCGCTGGTTTTCAACGTCGTCTTACCGTCTATCTCCACTCACCACCACGGCCACAAATGTCTCCTGTGGACGGCAGATATCCTCCCGCACCTCCGCCTCGATACAGCTGGCACCAAGCAGAGGCGTGCTGTACGGCCCGGATCGCTTGGGCCACATGACATGCGGATGAAGCGGGCACATTGATCAGCACCAACCGCAGCACGCCGAGGGTGCCAGAGTGGGCATGCGGGACCGGCGCAGCCTTCAGCCGGTCGCCAGGGCACGGCCTGGGAGTTCGGTGCAAGGCGATTCATATCGCGGGGTTCGGAGCGAGACGATTCTGCAGCTTGGACATGTCTTGCTGGATGTAAAGTAAGGCCGCTTCCGGCCATGGCGATTGGGCCGTGTGCTGGCCGGGACCCAATGGGAGTGCCCGATTTGGGTGACAACGCATCACTTCGGGCCGGCACCCTGTCCGCTACTGCAGGGTCCATAAAGGACGGATCATGAAGCCGTTCAACTTCAGTCATCAGAGTCGTCGTCGAGTCGTGGTCATCCTCATCTTCCTTGCCTGGCTTTGGATCGATCTCTGCGTGCGCCTGCTTCACACCGTATTCCTCTTCACACACTCGTCGCTGGCTGCAGCCAACTGCCTGACTCCGCCTGCTGCTGCTCCTCCGCCCACTCGCTCTTGACTCCGCCTCCTCCACCCACTCGCCGCGCTGGCTCCACCTAAAGTCATTCCCTCACGCCTGATGGTCTCACCTATTCTCTGGATCGGTGCAGACGCTTTGCCGTACCGTAGCCAGGCAGGAGATGACATGCCAACTATCAAGGAGGGATCGTTCAGCGGAGCATTCCCCGAAAACGTTCTGGATGGCGCGGTCGGTCAATCGTGCAAGGTATTATGAGACCATTAGCCTCATCTCCTCTCCTTTTTGCTCATTATCTCTTCTTCATTGGTGTGTGTGTGTGTGTGTGTGTGTGTGTGTGTGTGTGTGTGTGTGTGTGTGTGTGTGTGTGTTTCATGAAGCATCACATATTCTCTCTGCTAACACCTCTGCCTTTTCTCTGTCTCTGTCTCTGGACATATCCAGGTGGTGATTATGTCTCGACGGGAGTTTGTTTCCGGATGTGGCCGAGAGGTATTTGTCTCTAGCCAGCTTGGGTCTGGACGCGTCCGAATGGTGTTTGTCGCTGGAGTCTGGACGAATCTGGGTGGTGTTTGTCTCCGGAGGTGTCCAGACGGGAGTTTGTCTCTGGACAGCTTGTCTCCGGATGCGTCCGGGCAGTATTTATCTCCGGACGGGAGTTTGTTCCTGGATGCGTCCAGGTGGTGTTTATCCCTGGAAGCGCCTGGGCGGTGTTTATTCCTGGACGCGCCTGGGCGGTGTTTATTCCTGGACGCGCCTGGGTGGTGTTTATGCCTGGACGCGCCTGGGCGGTGTTTATTCCTGGACGTGCCTGGCGGCGTTTATTCCTGAACGCGCCTGGCGGTGTTTACTCCTGGACGCGCCTGGCGGTGTTTACTCCTGGACGCGCCTGGCGGTGTTTATTCCTGGACGCGCCTGGCGGTTTTTATTCCTGGACGCTCCTGGGCGGTGTTTATTCCTGGACGCCACCGGGTGGTGTTTGTCTCCGGATGCGTCCTGGCGGTGTTTGTCTCCGGACACGTCCGGGAAACGTCGTTTTTTAGTGAAAGCTATGCAAGCTTTTTGGGTTGTATACAGTTTTTCTGTTGAACCATTCGCAAGTACTGCATTTGGTAATCACACTGACTCCAACCTGCCAATTCCCCCAAAATTGTCCATATCAGCCAAGCTGTGTGTGTGTGTGTGTGTGTGTGTGTGTGTGTGTGTGTGTGTGTGTGTGTGTGTGTGTGTGTGTGTGTGTGTGTGTGTGTGTGTGTGTGTGTGTTGTTCATAAAGCCTAACATATTCTCTCTGCTAACTCCCTGACCCCCACTCCTCTCTCTTTCTCTCTTTCTCTCTTTCTCTCTTTCTCTCTTTCTCTCTTTCTCTCTTTCTCTCTTTCTCTCTTTCTCTCTTTCTCTCTCTGGACATATCCAGACGGTGGTTATGTCCGGATGGGAGTTTGTCTCCAGATGTGGCTGAGCGGTGCTTGGCTGTGGACGCATCCAGGCAGTGTTTGGAGACAAACAGCGCCTGGACGCTTCTGGAGACAGACGTGTCCGGAAGGTGTTTGTCTCCCGACGCATTCAGGAGGTGTTTGTCTTCAGACCCGTCCGGGCGGTATATATTTTTGGACGGGAGTTTGTTTCCAGACAGGAGTTTGTCTCCGGAAAGGAGTTTGTCTCGAGACGCGTCCAGATGGGAGTTTGTCTTCGGATGTCTCCGACCAGTGTTTGTGTCCGGACGACTTGGCTCTGGATGCATCTGGAGGGTTTTGGCTCCGGACGTGTCCCAGCAATGTTTGTCTCCGGGCCGTGTTTTTGTATGACCAGTAGAAAATGGATTTCAGACATTATTTTGTTTCCATCTTCACTGTTATTCCAGGCAGAATCATTTTGATGAGACGGAATGAATCCTAATTCACGCTCCACCACACGTCTGCTTTCCATTCCTCTCACCTCACACTGTCTTCCCTTCCCCACCCCTCCTCTCTCCTTTCCCCTCCACCTCTTCACTCTCCCCGCTCTCTCTCCCCCACCCCTCCTCTGTTTCTCCTCTCCCCTTTAGTATTCCCGTCAGTGAAGTGAAGGGTGGTATTTGCTAGTATTTAATATATATAAAGCTCTTTCTAACCACTGACTCACTGACTGACATTAAAGATCGGTACCCTCCAGGTGACGTAGAAAGCTGAAATTTTAGTACCAATGGACATCGAAGCCGGTGCACTACAACACTGGGGGAAAAAAATACCACTGAACCATCGGAAAGCATCCATGAAATCCATGAAAGATGAAAATACTGTATATATTAATGAAAAATCAAATTCAGGTGAGCTACCTGAGACAATGGGGAAGCATACTCTGTTTGACGATGATAGATATATATATATATATATATATATATATATATATATATATATATATATATATGCAGTTCTAGAAAAATATAAGAGACCACTTCAAAATTTTTTTTAAATCAGCATCTCAAAATGTACGGCAGCCGTTCCATTCCAGTGTCTGTTGAATTCCAACACAGGCATGCCTCATTCTACTTAGTGAGGTACTAATTAGTTGATCACCTGAAGCAAATCTTATTTAACAAGGAAAAGTATAAAAACCACTGCTGTGGTCATCACTATCCTCTTGCAATAGGACCAGCTTGATGCTGGTAGTACCTCAAAACAGTGCCAGTAGTACCTCAAAAGTAAATGGAATCGAAAAAATAACTATTGACCATGCCAAAAGAGTTGGAAAGAAAAGTTTTGAGTGAGGAAAAGAAGGGTTCAATTCTGGCTTTACTGGCAGAGGGATACAGTGAGTGTCACGTTGCTTCCATCCTTAAAATTTCAAAGATGGCGGTTCTTAAGAACAAGGTCAAGCAGCAGACATTGGGGACAAGAAAGTTACAGACTGGCAGAGGGCGAAAACGACTTTCCACTGACCAGGATGACCGCCAACTCATTCGAATGCCACTCAACAACCGTAGGATGACATCAAGTGACCTACAAAAACAATGGCAAACGGCAGCTGGGGTGAAGTGCACGGCGAGGACGGTTCAAAACGGGCTCCAAGGGGCAGGGCTGAAGTCGTGCAAAAATAGAAAAAAGCCCTTCATCAATGAGAAGCAAAGAAGAGCCAGGCTGAGGTTTGCAAAAGACCATAAGGATGGACCGTAGAGGACTGGAGTAAGGTCATCTTCTCTGATGAGTCCAATTTTCAGCTTTGCCCAACACCTGGTCGTCTAATGCTTAGACGGAGACCTGGAGAGGCTTACAAGCCACAGTGTCTCGCACCCACTGTGAAATTTGGTGGAGGATCGGTGATGATCTGGGGGTGCTTCAGCAAGGTTGGAATCAGGCAGATTTGTCTTTGTGAAGGACTCGTGAATCAAGCCACATACAAGGTTGTCCTTGAAGAACACTTGCTTCCTTCTGCTCTGACAATGTTCCCCAACTCTGAGGATTGGTTTTTCCAGCAGGACAATGCTCCATGCCACACAGCCAGGTCAATCAAGGTGTGGATGGAGGACCATCAGATCAAGACCCTGTCATGGCCAGCCCAAACTCCAGACCTGAACCCCATTTAAAACCTCTGGAATGTGATCAAGAGGAAGATAGATGGTCACAAGCCGTCAAACAAAGCCGAGCTGCTTGAATTTTTGTGCCAGGAGGGCATAAAGTCACCCAACAGCAATGTGAAAGACTGGTGGAGAGCATGCCAAGACGCATGAAAGCTGTGATTGAAAATCATGGTTATTCCACAAAATATTGATTTCTGAACTCTTCCTAAGTTAAAACATTAGTATTGTGTTGTTTAAAAATGAATATTAACTTGTTTTGTTTGTATTATTTGAGGTCTGAAAACACTGAATCTTTGTTGTTATTTTGACCAGTTGTCAAAATCTGCAAATACTGTAAATGCTCTAAATGACAACATTTTTATTCGGAATTTGGGAGAAATATTGTCAGTAGTTTAGAGAATAAAACAAAAATGTTCATTTTACTCAAAAACATACCTATAAATAGTAAAACCAGAAAAACTGATAATTTTGCAGTGGTCTCTTAATTTTTTTCCATAGCTATATATATATATATATATATATATATATATATATATATATATATATATATATATATATATATATATATATATATATATATATATCCATCCATCCATTGGGACCATACTCTGTGCAGAGCGTTGGTGCTGCCTAAGCAGTCTCCTTGGCTATTGTGCTCAATCCTGGATGGGTTGCCACTCCGACACAGGATATCAGCAAGCTGGAACTCATATTACTGACTTTGGAAGGATGACGGGCAGAGTCATCCCCGCCTGGTATTAATTCAACAGCTGAGTGGGATTTGAACTTAGAATCCTAGGATCCCAAAGCTCAACATCGTAACCATTAAGCAAACACCATACATGCATACATACATACATACATACATGTAATTGTTATATTCACAATATTATGATCCCACATTTCTTGAACCACCTTTTATTTGCTCAAGCTGAAATAATTTCAAGAATCCCAATGGTGCTCAACACCTTCAATAAAGCATGTAAGCAATATGTCACCGATCTAAACCTTCTCCGAACATTTTTGTAAGTTGATCTTTCGATTTTGAAAAAACAGTTCATGTTACCAACAGAAAATATTTTGATGATTCAGAACACGATGAAATCACTTTGTCCCCACCTGTACAAACCTGTTCTGCAAGCTCGGGTTCTCTTCTCTCCTCGTTCCCTCTTCGGAGCATGTCACCACGCGTCCAGGTGACAGTGCCCGGTTGTTCGGACAATGGGAGTTCTGTTCTGGCTCTTCTGGTTCGTGTTCGTGGTGATCTCGCCAGGTATTTTATCTGTGAGTCCGTCTCGGTCAGTTTACCTTGTGACTGTGTGCCGTGTGGTCATCTCTGTTTTTGTGTTATTGACAAGATGAAAAATTTTACTTTGTCAATTAAGCAATTTTGACACAAAAACGTATCTGGATCTAATTAATGTTTGTTTATTGTTACATCTTCATTGGCCTGTTCCCCATGCAGCAGGACTCGAGAGACTGGGTTTTTCAATCACATCTGTGTCTGTCTGCCCGGGCCGTAACGTTTTTATCATTTGAGCTTTTATCAAATTTTCAACAAAACTTTATGATGAGAAAATGGAGAAGATAAGTTAATAATTTGGTTAAAATGTCAAAGATACTGTTTAGCATAAGGAAGAATAAGAGGTCCGAATATAAAGCTTTTCATTACCTTTGACACCGCAGGTGAAGGAGATTACAGGTTGGGTGTGTGACAAGGATGAACTGATTAGATTTTGGTGAAGATCCGGATCAGACTACGAGAATTTTAGAAGTGATTCTTCACTATTGAGAGAAAGGGCCAAAAACGATATATAGCACTGTATAGTGCGATATTTCAAAAATGTATTGGGCCCAATATGTTCTCATGGATCAGATGTTACGTGGTGGAGGTATGCGCTCGACCGAGTGCCCTTCCAGTTTCTATTTTATATCTCGTCTCCCTCTCTCTCTCACATAATAATGTCGTTTTGGAACCCCTGCACCAATCATTCAGTGCATGAATTACAATGAAAAGTAGGCAAGTGCAGGTACTTCAACAAAAGTAAATAGAAAACCGCAGAAATGAACGAAATGGCCTCCGGCACACTTTTATCACGCATTTGGCATAGCGATCTACATTATTGAGGTTTGAACACACCCAATCTCATCAGGTGGTTCAATCCGGTTTCAGAATTCGATGGGAAACACCCAATGAAGACGGATATTATACGGGGGATCCATATGCATTGTTACCCCCATGAATTTTTATTTGCCTCTTGAAATGCTTGTACATTGTCTTTTTTCTTAACACTCAATCCCATCAGTTGGGGGTTGAATACTCGGATTCGCCTTCTCCATTCTCCTCCATACTCTGTATCTTCTTCTCTCAATCCCTTGTACGTCAAATCTATTTCCACTACATCCCTCCATCATAATCTCTGTGTTCCTCTTGATATTTTCCCTCCAAATGCCTCATTCCATCCTTTCTTGATTGGATCCTCATCCATTTTACTCATCACATGTCCAAAGCACTGTAACTGAAACTCCAATCATTTCTGGGATCCATGCAACTCCAGTCCCCTTGCATATCTCCTCATTCATCAACCACTCTCTTTGTGATACTCTGGAAATCCATCGAAGCATTCTCACCTCTGTCCTCTTCCGGAACTCATCTTCCATTTTTCTTAAAATCCATGTTTCTGCTCCATACATTATAACCGGCCTGATCACCATCTTGTGGATTATTACCTTCCATTTGCTCGGTATCCTTCCATCACAGATGACACTAGTAACATTGTTCCACCTTGTCTATGCCATCTTCACTCTTTACTGGACTACTGCTTCACAACCTCCCTCTTCCTTTGGTTCTGAGTCAAGGTATTTGAATTTGTCCACTTATTTCAGCTCTTTTCCTCTTCTAGATACAATCTTGACACTCTCTGCTTTAGTCTTACAACACACCATAACCTCAGTCTTTCTTGCATTAATCCCCAATCCCTGCCCCTCTATTCCTAACAACTCTCTTGCCATTCCAACACTCTTCTCTGTGGCTCTTCCTTTGACTCTGCTGTTATAACTAAGTTGTCTGCAAACCGGAGCTCCTACGATTCTTCTCTATATCTGATGTCATTCAGCACATCCACCACTGTTACAAAAAGAAAGGTAATTATTGCAGAACCCTGGCACAAACCAAAAATTCTTCATTGTTGTTGTTGTTGGTCTTCTTCTTCTTCTTCTTCTTATTCTTCTTATTCTTCTTCTTATTCTTCTTCTTCTCCTCCTCCTCCTCCTCCTCCTCCTCCTCCTCCTCCATCCTCAGGGAGAGGGAGAGGTGGGGAATGGGGCCGAGAACACTGCCTTGGAGTACTTCAGCCTTGACAGGGAGAGGAGATGAAAGGGTTTCGTTGAGACCCACACATTATCTACGACAGTGGAGGAAGTCAGTCATCCCAGAGTGGAGTTGGCCTTGGATTCCACAGGCAGACAGTTTTGAGAGCAAGGCAGGATGACAGACTATCAAAAGCTCAAGATATGTCCAGAGAGACAATCCTGATCTCATTTGTGATATTGAGGGCCTCCACCATTGTTGAGAGAGTAGAAGTCACATGTCCAAGGCAGAGTGACAAGGTCTGAATCTCAATTGATGATCTGAGATGAGGCTGTTGGACAAATGGAATGCTTTTATGTCAACTGTGATGATGGATTCCATGACCTTGCTAATGATTAGAAGTACAGTAAGCTAATTGGGCTGTAGTGGACGGGATTCTTTTTGCACCTTTTATATTTAATGCTTTGATGTTGGCTGATTTCCAAGTGGATGGACAAGGACTGAAGTCAAATCGTGGAGTGAGAGGAAGTGTAACAAGAACAGAGCAAGTTTTAAGACCCGTGAGCTGATGCCGTCTGGTCCAGTTGCCGAATCAGAGTCGAGGGTTGAAAGAAACAT
>BROF01003474.1:15297-18031 GCA_024346535.1 Eptatretus burgeri | reverse complement strand
CGTGAGCACGACCGCTAGATGGAGCCGCGAGCCAGCTCGACCGATCGCCCGGAACGTAAAGGTCGTCGCCCCGGATAACTCCGGAACTGATGGGTGCTTTATCGGACCAAAGTTCGCCAATGGATAGACCACGTGGGGTAGGGTCGATTGCCAATTTCAATTTACCTAAGTACCCACGTGGTCCGACTACCGGGGAAGTTCACCCTCGGCCGACTTTGTCCGAATCGAGTTGCTATCGCCGACGTAACCGACGGATCCGGCGTAACCGAGCGGAATTACCAAAGTCGGGCCGGACCAAATGAACAAGTTACCAACACTAATCCTCAAACACGCATCATGTCGAGCCAATGCAAGAAACACAAAACGAGCTGATACATTCAACAATTGGGGTCTATTTATGCAGTAATAATGGGGAACTTGGGAACACAAAAGAGCAGAACTATACCGAATATCAGAAATGCAATGCAATATGTACAGAAAACAAAGCACTTAACAGTTTTCTACTTGTTAGACGGGCCTACGGGGACACATACGCACACATACACACCCAATAAATGGTGGCTGATGCCTTTAATGCAGACTTCAGCTCGGAGGGACAGATGAGCTGAAGCCCAGGACCAATCTGGGACCTGTCCACCTCGTGTGGTCTTCAAGCTGTTCGGACCGGGCACCAGCGTGGGCGAGCTGGATCCAATCACCGCAAGCCGCGATCCTTTCTGAGCTCTGGCGGATCCCCTCACACTCCGGACCACGTGCTGGTGAGACGAGGTGCCGATCCTTCCCGACTCGATGCGTCGCTTCCCCGAAGAACCACCGACCAAGATGAGGCCAAGAAGTAGCACCAAACCAGGAACCAAGCAGAGACCGCGAAGAGCTCCACGCACCAAGAAGAACCAGCCGAACCAAGATGAGGCCACAAAGTAAACAACCAACTCCACCAAGCAGAACAAAAGCCACCAGAACACGAACCTGATGAACCCTGAAGGCTCACCTAAGACTAACCCAAGACGAACCAGAACCAACCCGAGCCAAGCAGAGGGTCGCCCTCTTATCCCTCTCAGCCCCGACTCACTTCTGGCGTGACTCATTCGCCCTCGTGCACTGCCCCCCCCCTGCAACCGCGGGTGGGAGCTGTTTACGTTGCTTTCTGCCGGACCTGCCCCAACCGTCATTCCTGTTTACGCTGTTGAATCACCGGACGGGAGGGTTCTTTTTCTTCTTAGTTGTGGAGGAGGGTCGTTCTGATCGAACCCTAACTATTAAAATGAATCATGTCGCATTTACATAGATTTACCCATTAAACAATGGAAGGCGAGCTATCTATAGAACAAGTACTTATCGAGATAACTGAGCTTAAGGACCTGAATGTTGAGTGCGATTTCCAAATTCGTAACAATATATATATATATATATATATATATATATATATATATATATATATATATATATATATATATATATATATATATATATTAGGGTGGTCCATGATCAATATGAAAAAATATAACGTTGTCTGAATGTTCCCTCCACATGGCTTGTTTTTGTTCACTATGATGTACTTATTTGCCTGTGAATTGTTGTGGTCCTATGATAATGTTTAGCGGTCGCTCAAAGATGAGGATTTTTGGCTGATGAGTGAAATTTGCGTAATTTTGAGATGGATTGTTGGCACTCCTGCTTGCCCCCCCTCCCCCACCAAACCACTGGCGTGGTGGTGCTTCCGTTACAGCGATGGAAGGGGATGGCAGCACAAGCGGGAACGGTGAGGGCGGTTGGTTTTAGACTTGCGTGTCAAGAGCAGCCGCACTCTTCAATAATATATTGTGCTGATCATGTGATATTTTTGGTCCATCATTTCTTTCAATTTCTTTGGCTTCGGTTGAGTCATGGCGTTGAAGTCAGGACTCCGTTCTTCTTCCGAAAGCTGGCTACTGGGAGCATCGATATCACAGCTTTCTGCCGGAAGATTGCCACGTGTACTGGATATTCTACGCCTCTTACAATTCCACCATGTTACCGAGAAAAAGACTTGCTGAGAGCTATAGAATCACGAGTTGTGAAGTGATTGAGGTGTAGAATAGAGCGAGATTGCCCACGCAACGTCCGGATGCATGCGTACGTAAGCTGAAAAAGCTCCACGAGAGATATCTAAAACTAAAGAAAAATCGCAAAACGGACAACGACACTGGTGAAATGAACAATGATGCATTTCTCTCAGACCTGGAGGAGTTATTCGACGTAGCGACAGCTAATGCATTGTCGGAAATGGTGATCAGTGCCGACCGTGACTTCCTGGAGCATCAGCGAGAGAGTGTGTTCTCTAGTAGCATGGCTGTGGCTGATTTAGTCACCCACTCTAGAGAGGAAAATAAACGAAAAAGAGACAAAATAAAGACTTAGCTCGGCAACGTTACGCTGAAAGGGAAAGCCGCAAGCTGAAGGTAACTGAAAGCGAACCGCTATCATCTACCTCAGGTGAATCTGAATCTGAAAGTCCGGAGGATAAATATATAGCTCCCTCAACATCATCAGAGACCCCTGGCTGCAGTAAAACAGAAGCTCATTCGGCTACTTCATCCAATCCCAAACCAAAGAACATTTTCCGATCTGCGGATGTTGTTGCAGCGCTGGATCGCGTGAACTTGCCAGATCGCAGGGCTGTGTTTGTGGCCAGAGCTGTTGCCAAGGCCCTCGGTCATGATGTCGGTGACATCACCCTATCACGGAGCTCTGT
>BROF01003474.1:2797-10297 GCA_024346535.1 Eptatretus burgeri | reverse complement strand
GATGGGTATAACAATCTTTACTGTGATGGCTAGTCTATGGGGCAAGAACAAAAAAGGATTCCTGGGAGATCTTCCCTCCGTATGGGGACAACCAGCGTCACAAGTTGATGTTTGCAGTGTCACCACTTGTGCCAATGATGTACCCATACACAAACCTTCCTTCCTTTATTTATTTAGTGTGTGTGTGTGTGTGTGTGTGTGTGTGTGTGTGTGTGTGTGTGTGTGTGTGTGTGTGTGTGTGTGTGTGACAAACGTTCCTGGGAGTTCCCTGAATCCACCATCTCTGGTTTCATTGAAATGCATTATAACTCGAGAAACAGACTAACATACAGACACGGCTCATTTCCTAATATAGATTTTGGCTCCCCATCCCATCATGTATTAAATGTTCTGATATTAGCACAGTGAGCACATCATAATGATTGCATCCTCACCTGCTATTATGAAGCAGAATCATGTGGGTCGTTATTGAATCTTTATATTTTCCTGAAACAGTTTGTATGACCACACCCATTTACACCAATACATCTCCTTTTTGAAGAGTGATCAAGAGTATCTGCATGTAAGCACTTCTGATTTTTTTTTTAATCTCTCCCTCTGTCTATCACAGGCTCTGCAACAATTATTGTCACAACTCCACACCCAAACTTGCCGATACTCAAAAGCCAGAATGCCTTCTTTTCTGTGGCTTGCCAAAGCACTGTGCCACCCATCGTTCACTGGAATTTTAAGAAAAAAAATGGCGCCTCCTTTTTGATTGCTTCCTTTAACGTCACCAACTTAGTGAACATCAAGATTGACATAAACTATAAGGGCCGTATAAGTGGTCACCCTAGTGGTTCTCTGACCTTGAAGAATGTGGCGAAAACAGATGTTGGCACATATACTGCAGGTTTTGTCACATATAGCGCAGAAGGTAATAAAGACATCAGGATTGAACTTGAGATGTATGGTAAGTTTTTAACACTCATTCCTCTGCATTTGCATGAGGATATTTACCTTGATGCATTTATGTGTGGAAATATATTTACCTTCGCCACTGAAGGTGGATGGCGGTTATGTTTTCATCCCTGTCTGTCTATTTGTTTGTTTGTCTGTTTGTGAACAGGGTATCTCAAATTTGTGAACGGATTCAGATGAAACTTGGTGGACAAGTTGGGTGTGTGACAAGGACGAATTGATTAGATTTTGGTGAAGATCCGGATCTGGCAGGTAGAATTTTTAAAAAGTGAGTTTTCACCATTGAGTGATAGGGCCAAAAACGATACATGGCATAATATCTCAATCATCGACTGATTCGGACAAAATTTGGTGGATGAGTTGGGTTGGTGACTAGAACAAGGCGATTTGATTTTGGTGGGTGAGAAGGACGAATGGTCCGGATGCAAATCCGGCCTATCAGGGGGATACAAAATGTAGTGTTCAGCCTGGCCGAGGTATATGTGTTCTACCAAGTGCCATTATAGTTAGCTTTGCATCGGTTGTCACTTTCATTAATTATTATTATTATCCCACCCCCCGGAGGGAGGGATCGGGATATTGTAATCGTCCGGTTTGTTTGTTTGTCTGTCTGTCTGTAAGCAACTTTAAGGCAAAATGGCTTTAGCAAACACTATCAAATGTAATCCACAGGTGGGCAATGAACCTTGGACGACCCCATTAACTTTTGGCTCCAATTGGATCAAAGGTCAAGGTCAAGGTCACGAAAAGATCAAAATCGTTTTTCGCTCATAACTTCGTAAAAAATGATCTGATTTACTTCAAACTAAGCTTATAGTGAACCTTATTCTATTTGTCACTTATAATCCTACCCATCCTGTAGTGAAAAATGCATATTTTTGAAGATCGGTAGGGTCCGAAGTTTTGGGGGTCATGGTCATCAGTCAAAATTACAAATTTTCCATTAAAACTAAAACATGGCTACGAAAATACAACTTTACGGGAAAACGGCTGGCTCAAACACTGTCAAATTTTATTCACAGGTGGGCAATGAAAGTCTAGAGTCAAAATCATTTTACGATCAGAACGTTTTCATTTATTTGTTATTTAATATTCTTGTTGAACAAATAAACATAACACTGAATATAAATTGAAAGAATATTTCATTGTTTATTAACAAATGCAAATAACAAACCGTTCTCAATGCTATATTACATATAGTACATACCTAAAATATGGACTGTATATATTGTAACTGAAAGTGAAATTATTATTTATAGTATGGACACAGTTAGCTGTAAACTAGTGGCCAAGTATATCTTAAGTTTATATTGTTTATTATCCACAAATACACATTTGCTAAGTAATGTAATTATATTAAGTTTAAGCCCAGTGTCATATGCTGTTTTAATACTTAATAATGATATGTACCTGCATATATTGCAATTGTAAAAGTGACATTATTTTATAGACATGGTTGTTTATTTGTAGGTTACAATATATACAACATGTACAAGTGCATCTTACAGGTACGAACTAAACTTATTCATACAGTTACGAAATTGAGCTTATTCATACGGTTACGAAAGTTAGCTTATTCATACGGTTACAAAATTGAGCGGCACTATAAGCTCACACCTACGTACTCCCATTACTTAGCAGAAGGTTATTTGTGAATCATAAACAATATTGTAAGTCAAGATATGAAATGTAGCAATCGTATACTTGTGTACTATTTTACAGCTAAGCGTGTTTACAAAACAGTTACTGTAACAATATCAAAGTGATAATATTTAAAAGTACATATTACAGGTCCGACATATCATGACAACAATTGACATTACATATGAATTACGACACTGACTATGATTGAGCGGCTATAGGCTCACACCCAAAATACTCTCATCACTTTGCACATGTTTATTTGTGAACCATATGCAATATCAAGTCATGATCTAAAAATTATCGACCCGTAGTCAGACGTTTTACAGCGGTCATAACTTCATCAAAAATGGTTTAATTGACTTCAAACTAAGACTAAAATATTCCTTATTCTATTCCTTATTATCAACATTCAGGTTTAGGATGTATCAAATTTAAATTTGATCCCCAAAATATATTTATGCCTCAAATAGGCGGGATTTGGTGTGCCTGGCACCACTTATTATTATTATTATCATAATTATTATGAATAACAATAATCCTCCAGCATTATTTGCTATACACTGTGAATATTTAATTTACATTATCGTTTTCATGTGTGCAAACAAAACTGCGCAGTCTATGTCATCCATTCAATCCTACAGCATTGTGTTTTTATTCACATTGTTTTCCTTCTATTGTCCCCACAGATACTTTCACAGACTTCTTCATTGATGAGAAGGTGGATCCTCCACAGGATACTGTTATTCTTATGTGCAAATCCGCCTCCTCTTTGGAATCAAAGGTGACATATAATTGGACTTTAAATGGCAAATCAGTTCAAGCAGGGCTGAGATTCAAAATCAACGATTCGTCTTTGGTTGTTAACGTGACAGAAACAATTCGAGGGTTTTTCAGCTGTGTCGGAAGCAACCCACTAATCCACACATCCAGTGAATATTACTTCCTGGAAACAAACTGTGAGTGAAGTGCTTTAACCAAAAAAAAATGGTTGGTGGAGTGGGGTTGGTTGGGGTGGGGGGCGGGGGGGGGGGGGGTTGATACAAAGTCGAGGCTTGTGGAAGAACTAGAAACTGAACGAATTGGGATGCAACAGAACAAAATTTACAGGAGAGAGACGGGGTGTGGGAACATCGGTCAGGTTGAGGGATAATAGAGAGGGAGATTTCGACAAATAAGAGATGTGGGAGGGAATGAGGGGGAGGGGAGGATGCACGGGGTGGACAAGATGGATACAGAACCCAACTCTCAGGAAGGAAAAACTGGAAATTTGAAAGGAGGTATGCTTAGAGGGATGTGGAAGGGATTACCAGGGATATAAAAGATCATGGTTTATGATGCTGGATAATTTGAGATCCTGGAGAACAGCTGTCTTGAAGACTTGGAGAGAAGAATGAGGTTGAAGAGAATGTGAAAATTGACTCCACCGGTGCAAAAACAGAGGGGGGAGGCCGAATGAGGGTTGATGGTGGACAGTGTGCGCCGCCGTGCAGACACCGGGGGGAGGGGGGTTGAAGCGGGAAGGAGGGGTTGCAAAATACAGAAAGGGCACAGGGTGCAAGACCAGAAAGGATGTAGTAGAAAACAGGGAGACCCCTGACCTGTCTGTGATGGGAAAGTGGTGATAGACCCAGAGGCTCAGCTTCAACGCAGGAGCTTCCAATGATCTTGGAGGCCTTGGTTTCCACAGCATTAAGCTGAGGAAGATGTGAGGCAGGGGCTCGCGGTATCCTCAATCTTGAGGGGACAGCTGTACTCCATAAAACTGAAGATGAAGGCCTTGTAGGTGAATAGAAGTTCAGGTGTGCCAAGAAAGGACTTTGTACGATGGAGGATGTCCAGTCGGTGACTGGCTTTGGAGGCCAACTTTTTGGTTTGCCCAAAAAGGACCACGGCTGAAAATGGGACCCAGGAGTTTGAATGACTGAACTTCCTCAAGGGGATTATTGAGAAAGTAGATGGTTTGCCATGTGGTTCTGAGAGAGTGAAAGAGAGGCAGAGAGTGAGATTTGTCCAAATTGAAAAATGTATTCCAAGAGTTTGACCAGGTTGTGATTTTTGTCAAGGTCTGAAGAGGGAAGAGGTTGCTGCCTGCCTATTTGAAGAATGAGGGATGTCATGGAAGAGGCTGGAGTGATCAGCAAATAGATAAAGGGGATTTTCCAGTCAGAGAGTTTGTTGATGAAGATTAGGAATAGGACTGTGCCCAGAACACTGCCTTGGGACACTTCAGTCTTAAAAGGGGGAGGAGAATGAAAGGATTCCGTTGAGAACCACACATTGGCTATGAGAGTAGAGGAAGTCATTAAGCTTTGCATGGAGTTTGCTTTGGATGCTCTCAGCAGAGAGGTTGGAGAGTAAGACAGGAGGCCAGACTGTATCAAAAGCTGGAGATATGACCAGAGACAACCCTGATCTCAGGTCTAACATCGTGCGTCTCCATCCATTGTTGATCGAGTAGAAGCAGCATGTCTAAGGTGGAGTAACCTCGTCTGATTCTGAATTGATGATCTGAGATGAGGCCATTGGAGAAAAGGAAGGATGTCCTATCAACTGTGATCATGAGTTCCATGACCTTACAGCTGATTGGAAGCAAGCTGATAGGCCTGTAGTTAAGGGAATTTGTTTTTCACCTTGTTTATGTAATGTGGTGATGTTGGCTGACTTCCAAGCAGATGGAAGATGACGTGGGGCAACTGATAAGGTGTAAGTGGCAGAAAGAGTATTGTAAGAGCAGCAGAACAGGTTTTTCGGACACGTGAACCGATACCGTCCAATCCATTTGCAAAATCAGAGTCGAGGGTTGCCAAAAAGTTTTCCACTTTCTCAGGTGCAAAAGATAGTCCAAGAGCTGTTGGGTGCTCCCGCGTAGGGTGGGTACCGAGAGTGAGGGGTTGGGGTCAAAATAATTGGAAGCAACCACAGACTTGAAGCATTCGGCCTTCTCACGAGCGGAGTCGGTTGTGTCACCATTTGAAGAGAGGAAAGGGATTAAAGGGAGCATACTCCAGAAACAATTAACAAGACACCACCAGGTTTTGAGGAGGGAGACAAGTTTGAAAGTTTAATCTTGAGATTTGACAAATGTTGTTTTCTGGCTCTCCTGAGAGTGGAGAGACAGTTGTTGCAGTGTTTTTTGGGAATGCAATGAAATTGTCTTCGGTTGGGTTTTCTTTCCGGGAAGAAAATGCACATTGTTTCAGAGCAACTGTGTCACCACAGGATTCAGTGCACCATGGGAGGAAGAAGGATAGGATAACTGAAGATGAGATTGGATGAATCTGTGCATGAGAGAGAGTACGTTTCTGTGGAAGAATTCCCAGGCAGAGTTAATATCAGGGACGATAGATATGGGAAATTGGTCCGAAAGAGAGATGGCTGCTTGCAGTCCCTGTCAATCTAAATGAGTGAACTACCAGACTTTTTTGTGTTTTTTTTTTTTTTTTTTTGGAGGTGAGGAGGAGGAGGAATAGGAATGTCAGAAGCAGAATGGACAAAACCTTAGGAAAAAAAATAAGAAGCAGTGCAAATGATTTCGTTCACCATTCTGTCCGAGGAGTAGGCCTGAGATGCATGAAAACAGTCAACAATACAGCACAACAAGGAACGATTTAACATGGAAAATTGGATGAAAACACAAACAGCAACACATGGATGAAAATATAACAGAAAAACATGACAGATCCGATTCGGAAAACTTAGCTTTGATTGAGGTGGAAGGAGTAGTTGCAGATTAGACCTAAATTGAGGCAAACTGCGAACCAGAAGTGTTCAGTTGCATCATACTGTAAATTTTGTCAAGAGTGAATTAATTGTTTTTTTGTTTTACAGGCACTAATTTATGGGGAAATGAGACAAAGGAGGCGGTGGAGGTTTTACAGGGTAATTCTGTCAAATTCAGTCTCAAAGAGAGCACTGAAAAAATGCGTGCTGTTGAATGGCACTTCAAAAACTCTCAAAAGCAGGTGGGAGAACAAAATATATAAAGGTTAAAGGTTAATATTTTTAGGTTTTGAGTGAAAGAAATTGAGAGAGCAGTAATGGTGGAGCAGTATGATTTGGCTCAATCTTTACATGACTTCATATAATCACATTGCAATTCACGTAATGTTTATTCTCTCCCCAATTGCATCACCAAATGCTTCCAGTTGGCTGTTGCTATGCTCGGCACATCAGGCCTTGTGAATTCAGCATATACAAATCGAATGGAAATAGATGTAAACAAAGGATCGCTCACCATCCTGGGAGTCCAAATGAGAGATGCTGGCACCTTCACTGCTTCCATCAGGTCATGTAAAAAACGATGGCAAGAAAACATCAAACTGGATGTGAAAGGTAAAAAGTTGATTTTCTGGCTTCCCAGCAAATCAATAAACTCCCTGTCTTCATAATTTGCTGATCACCCATTAATTTATAAATTACTAGTCACCACACGGCAGAATTTTGAACCCCTCCTTTCTCCCTTGTTTGCTTCAAACATCCTCCTTCCTTTTAGATATACACATGTCTGTGATATATATATATATATATATATATATATATATATATATATATATATATATATATATATATATATATATATATATATATATATATACAGGGTGTCCCAAAAGTCTCCATACATAGGGTAAATTAACACTTTTAGCAACACTTTACATATACATTATACATATACATATACGTATCTGCAAAAGGTGGCTACTTTGATGAGTCAATAATTTAGATAACATTTTGTTCAACAACACGATTCCATGATTTCCTTTTTATCTGCAATTGTTTATTTGTTCTATGCTTTAATTTCAGAGTACATTGAAAGATTAAACTGCTGAAATTTCAGGAAAAACTGGAAAAATGTGGGTTTTCCAAAACTTTTGACCGGTAGTGTGTATTTGCGTATGT
>BROF01003473.1:137847-151156 GCA_024346535.1 Eptatretus burgeri | reverse complement strand
TTATGTCTGTGTGTGTGCATGCGTGCGTGTGTGCGTGCCTGTGTGCCTGTCTCTGTCTTTGACTCATTATTTTTTTTTTCAGTTTAAACACCTCTCTGGATGAACCAAACACACAACTTAATCTTCTGGAGGAATCTGACATGACACTCTATCTTCTGGAGGTAAATGTTATATTTATTATTTCATTAATATCATAATATAATCATCTTTATATACCCTAATTGTTCTTCACTCTTTGTTTTGAACAGAATATGTTGATCGAGTTTCAAAAACAAAACAAACCATCAGACTGCTGCGAAAGAAGATTTTGTTCAATGTTATTACTTTTGTTTAATTATAAATGCTTTCCTTATAACTATCTGATTTTGAATTACAAGACAAGAATAAAGGAGATGTAAAGGGGAGGGGGGGGTTGGGGGAGGGTTAGGGTTGGGTGTTAGGTGCACTCCTCCAACGACCCACCACCCCCTCATCCCTCTCCCCGTGTGTGTGTGGGGAAGGGTGGGGGGTGGGATGAAGGGGGTGGTTGGTCAAAGGTGGGGGCTCACAAGGGGGTGCGTTTTGTTGTTGTGTGGGTAGGTGGAGCCTGTGTGGGTGGGGTTTGCGTGGATGTGGCTTGTGTGGGTGGGGCTTGTGTGGGTGGTTGGGGCTTGTGTGGGTGGGTCTTGTGTGGCTGTGGCTTGTGTGGGTGGAGCAATTTTTTTTTAAATTAAACATGTGTGTGGGAACTAATAATCTAATCACTAATTATGTGGATATGATGGATGTGGATGTGGCTTATATGGGTGGGGCTTGTGTGGATGTGGCTTTTGTGAGTGGGGTTTGCGTGGATGTGGCTTTTGTGGGTGGGGCTTGTGTGGATGTGGCTTGTGTGGGCGGAGCCAAAAGGGGGGTGGAGTCAAAAAAAATTTCAATTCACCTTTGTCTTTTGTAATTCCTGTGAATAAAATGAACCCAAAATCTCTTCACCCTTTAAATCACAATTTGTGAGTCCAAGGAACTGTACTGATGACATCAACAATTTAAAAAAGTTAATTTGTCCATTGCTTGGTAAACCTTTTTCAAAATGAGATTTCCACCTGTATATTCTTACTATATCACCAACTTTGAACTTAGGCTTTCTGACATTAATCTCTTTTTCATATTCTGATTTTGTAAATGTTTCTGATGGCTTAGATTGCGTTGAGGTGTGAATCGTGTCATTGTACTTATCTACAATGTCCTGAATTAAACATAACCATTGTTGAGAACCGAGTTGAGTGAATTTTTTTATATAGTCTCTCTTTTAAAGTGCGATTAAAATGCTCAATAACAAACACTTTTCCTTCATTAAAGGTACTGTATAATGTAATGTTATTTTAAAGAAAATTCATAAATGTTTTGTTGTAGAACTCTGTACCCTCATCAGTTCACAATTTTTAAGGTTTTCTCTTGCTTTTATTGAATATCTGTTGGAAAGCTAACATAAGAGTATAACCTGTTTTGTTTTTCAAAGGAACAACCCACGCATATATACTCCTCAAATCAATAACGGTTAAAGCATACTTGTACCCCCTTATCATAATTGAGTTCAATTAAATCAGCGGACCAGATAAAATCAACTTCCTTGGAATAAACCTTCCTTCGATGAAACTTTGTGATTATTGGTTTATGTAATTCATCAGCTAATTGCTCTTCAATCTTAATGATATCATTAGAGCCTATAAGATTTTTGAATTTCCAAGCCCAACTTTCAATTTAGCACTGATCATCTTCTTCACAATGAACCTATCAACTTTTTCTCTCAAGGTTGGATTTGGTATCAGAGACAAATGATACAACATTTCTCTATCGGCTTCATGTTTTTCTTCCAACATCGTGCTATTCCCATAATCAATATCATGATTCATGCACACTTATCAACCCTATTGATAGGTTTGCTCCATGGTTTAGGATTGTCAGCCTCATCTAATCTTTTATTCAAATTTGTTCCCGGACCACAGAAAGAATACCCTGGTAGATGTAATTTGCCTGGTATTCCAGTTGTTGTAAATTTACTTCCTGATAAAAACTTTTGTATATCTCCCCCTTGTTTGTGTTTGGTGATGAATTCACTCTTTTTTGAGCCACACACCGAACATGTGCCTTTTTGTACAACCCTATTATTTTTACTTTTAACATACGAGATATTTTTACTCTTGGTTTTCTTTTTACATTTTAGACAATAACTCATTTATTTATGTGAAAAATTCTGACAGAGTGCGAAAACCTTTTTAGTTTCCAACATGCACATTTGAATCTTAATTTTTAAAACATGAAGAATCCTTAGAAATGTCTTCATTCTCTCCTCCATTTATTTAAGAAAAAAAATGTAAACCTTTAATCAAAGTCAATTACACCAACATCATCAATAATATCATCTTTTCCTTCTTTCTCTTCTTTATCTCCACTTTCTCGTTTAAATCTTCTCTCTGAAACCGATGTTAATATTCTTGATGCATATATTTCGAATAGACTTGTCAACTTGCCAAAGGGCTGCTTTGTTGGTTTTCTTCAAAGTACCATCACAGTTGGCCAAGGACGGAGGAAGGGGGTTGAGGGGGTGTTTCAGTACATCATTCATGTTCAACTTTCTGCTGGAAGCTACGAGTATCATCTGTCCAAACAATCCTGATAAATCTCACACTCTCATGATGTTCCTCCGAAAGGACCATCTGGAACCCCCCCCCCCCATCGACTTTCTTAACAATCCTCTTGAAGAAGTCCTTTCATTCAAGCTTCTGGGTCTGAATATCTGCCACGATCTTTCCTGGGAAGGGCACATTTCCAAGCTGCCCTCCAAATCTAGTCACAGACTGGGTATCCTCCATTGTGCAAAGTCCTTCCTTACCACACCTGAGCTCCTGACCACATACAAAGCTTTTGACTGCAGCATGACGGAGTACTGAGCTGGTGCTTCCGCCTCTCACCTTTCTCGTAACACGATGGAAACCAAGGCATTTCAGATCATAGGTATCTCCATTGATGAGGCTGAATCTTTGAGTCTCTCATTCTCTCACCACAGGAAGGTCAGTAGTTTTTCTGTCTTCTACCATATCCTCTCCAGCCTTGCCCCCCCCCCCTGCACTGTCTGAGATATGTCCCCCCCCATATTTCCACAGGGTGCTTAAGGTCTGCCAGCAACCACCTTCTGGTAAAACTATCCAAATCTCCCCCCATCCAAATCGACGATCTTTTCTACCCTGCTAATCCACCACCTCCTTCAAATTCCCTGCTTTCCTTCCTGAAAGTCCCTGTAGTGTCCATATTGTTTACCCTGCATACCCCACCCCATCCCTCTCCTTTCCACAGATCTCCTCATGTCTTTTTTTCCCCACTGTTTGTTTTTTTCTCTTCCTCCTGCCCTTCTTGTCTCCTGCTCCCTTTGTTGTGTGTTTCTGTGTGTTAGCTCTCATATGAGCCTCAACAGTGTATACAAAAAAAAAGTCCCCGTTGGATTTAATCCGAAATGGGAGCTTGTGGATTTGGTCTCAATTTTCACATACGTGCGGGCGTGTGTGCGTCTGCAACCATACCTCAGACCTGCATAGACCAATTTTATTCATACTTGGCACAAAGACAACGCATGATGGTTTACATCTGCATGTCATTTTTTTGACATCAGATCCAAGATGGTCAACTGTCGGCCATTTTAGTTGCAAAAGAAAACCCCGTGTCGAACGTGTCCTCAATCATTTCTCAGAGATGCATTTACCAATCTTGTTTAAACTTGGCACACAGGTCCTGAATAATGGCTCACATAAGCACCTCATTTTGTTTCCAGATCAGATTCAAGATGACCAACTGTCGGCCATTTTAGTTGTAAAAAAAAAAACCTGATGTTGAACACGTCCTCAACCATTTCTCGGAAAAGGTTTTACTGATGTTGTTGAAACTTGGCAGAACGATAACGAATGAAGGCTTACATCTGCAAACCATTTGTTTTCGAGATCAGCTCCAAGATGCCGAATGACAGTCATTTTGTTACTTAAACGTGTCCCTAACCATTTCTCCGACATGCATGGTCCGATTTTGTTCAAACTTAGCACAAGAACAGTACACAATAGCTTACTCTTGCACCTCACTGTATTTTGTGAACTGATCAACGATGGCCAACTCGTAGATTGTCAGCCATTTTAGTTGGAAAAAACCCGATGTTGAACATGTCCTCAACCATTTCTCGCACATGCATTTACTGATCTTGTTCAAACCAGGTACCCAGATAATGAATGATGGCTTACATATGTACTCATTTTTTTTCGACATGAGATCCTATGTGGCAGACTGGTGGCCATTTTAGTTGTAAAAAAAAAACCCGGTGCCAGACACATCCTCAACCATTTCTCGGACATGCATTTACCGATCTTGTTCAAACCAGACACCCAGATAACAAACGATGGCTTACATATGCTTGTCATTTTTTTTCGAGATCAGATCCAAGATGGCCGACTGATGGCCATTTTGTTATTTAAATGTGTCCCCCAACCATTTCTCAGACATACTTAGTTTGATTTTGTTCAAACTTGGCACAAGCACAGTTCATGATGGCATACATGTGCCCTTCACTTTATTTTACAATCTGATCAAAGATAGCCAACTGGTAGACTGGTGGCCATTTTAGTTGTATATAAATATGAGCTGGCCCTTTAACTCCGTACAGCAAAATTATGAAAAGAACAGGGGCTATGACATTTTATGTCTTTTTTTCCTTGCTTAAGTCAATTTGTTTTTGCATGTACACACTTCATATACTGTTTTATAGCACCAAAACATACATTTATCTAAAGTAGCTTCTCTTACTTTGATTAATTAACAATGAGGTATCTTTCTTCCTATCACTATCCCTTTATCTGCTTCTAGACATGGCAGCTTAGGACTAAATACTTCCTTTTGAGTTGACTGGTTATGCCTTTGACTACTCGCAAAATAAAACATGACCAAACTGAGACCTGAGTACATTCTCCTCTTCAAAAGACGTGAACACTGTCCTCTCTGTAAATGTGAATCTTAAAATCCCATGGAATCTTTAGGACTCTGGGCAGGTCCTTTTATTAATGCATTAGTCTATAAACTTCAGAAAATGAATGTTGAGGCTGCTGAGAAGATATCTCAAAGATAGCGTATTCCCTTCTGAGCTGTCTAATCTGGATTTGATTTTTGGTCTGACGGGAAGCACGATGCTTTTCAGGCAGGATTTTGCACCACTGTGCATGCCATCTTTCAGAAGTTCCATCTTCTGTCCCATCTTCTAGTATTAGCTTGTGCTTAATTATTATCTGCAGGTATGGAAAGAGTCAGTTCTGTGTACATTTCTGGCCAAATTCTAAATTTTTGCCATGGTTGAGGGATCCTTCGGCAGCACTCGGAAATGGAGTAATGACATACCCATGGGTAAATCCTAGATGATGGAAATATTCAAGATTGGTTGTGGGCACTCCAATGCTTTGCCATAACTATGACAAAATGAATACTGACTACAGTATTTCAACATTCCCCTCCCTCCTCCTCCGCTCCTATCCTCCCTCCTGTCAGTTCCGCATCATTTTTGTCGATCTCTTATTGTTGCATGGTACACCACAGGGAGAGACATCTGTGAACTGAACGTGTGTGACATTCAAAGTTCAACTTGCATCAACAATGAAGGTTTCATAAGCTGCACCTGCTTGCCTGGCTTCTACAAACACCACTCACTGGACCATGCCTGCAGAGGTAGTGCCTCTGGCATTGACAAATTCTCCACTTGATAATACATTTTCATCTGAGTAAAAGATAGTATTTTATGCAAATTCAAAATGTTCTCAGACTGAGATACACACAATAGTCTAAGAAATGGCATTTAAAAAAAAAGACCAATATGTATATGTATGTATGTACTTATGTATACGTATGTATGGACTTGCACTGTTGTGAGCATCTCTTTCAGAACACTTTTTGTTCGTTCTTCATATATTTGCATGTGCAAAAAATATAGCCAGTTACATGATTGAGGTACGTAGAGGAACATCAAATGTCATGTTTGTTGTTGCAGCTTGTGAAAATGGGTTTATTCTCCAAAACGGAGAATGCGTTCAGTAAGTTTAAAACAAACACCTTTATTTGTGTTCATTTCTATATTTATGTGTATTGACTATGCAATGTCAAATTATCTCTTTGATATCCTTTGTACAGGTGTTCTTTTGGATTTTCTGGACATGGATGCAGAGAACGTATGTAAATGCGTATTGTTTTTTTTTTTTACACTTAATCGCAATTACACTGGTTTCTGTTGCATTTCTCTAAGTATTTATTGCTTTGCTTTTCTTGACAGCATACCTACTTTCTTCCATCCTGCTTGCTGCCTCTGCAGGACTTCTACTATTGATTTTCACTGTTGCACTCGGAGTGATATGCAAGAGGTCTTACCCAGAATGCCAAACACTTCTTAATCTCAATACTTAATTCATAAAATTGAATCATAAACTGACAGATGACTTATTTTATATGCCATTGTAGAAAACGCCGGGTGGACTTGAGACGCTCACACTTTAATCACGAAGCTTTCCAGCTTTCACCGTATTCTGAACTGCCTGACATCCCACGGAACTCCTGGTTAAGGGAAGAAAATGAAATCCATGATAATAGCAGCACCCACAGCCTACTGCGTTCAGAGGAAAGCTATATCTCGGTTTGTTTTTCATCTATTACTAAAAAGAGACACGTGTGTGTGTGTGTGTGTGTGTGTGTGTGTGTGTGTGTGTGTGTGTGTGTGTGTGTGTGTGTCATGTGAAGAAGCAGCATAACTGAGCTTTTCCTGCTGTTCTAGAATAATAAAAATGGTACCGTTGGTAAGCTATAAATCGATTTACTTGGTTGGAAAGCTAATAATTGACCTACTTGGACCAAAACTTCATGCCCGTTTAATCTTCAGGATGCCTGTTTCAAAATCTTTATTTTGATATTTATGAAAAAGAAGCGGTAATGCGAGCTTAATGTAGCACTTTAAACTGTAACATTTATTATTTCTCAACAGCAGGAACCCTTCAGAAGGACATGGAAGGAGCACACAAAATGATATATAGTCATATTTCATGAAGCAATATAAAAATACATAAAAGTAACAGAAAGAGCACAGAACAACAATGACAGCAGTAGCAGTAACAGCAACAACAAGAATGTGTTATTTTTTTTTAAATCCTTTTTGTTTTGTTTTTCACCTCATTTTACATCCTTATTGAGACTCATAGATAGACGTTCAATATGTTTGTGAAGTACAACATGCTGTCTTTTTATTAAACCCGTCAGCGAAGTGATGGATAGGTACGTATTGTCATGCATAAATCTACATCAAGACTTGAGTGAATGCAACAAGTTGCAAAACAGTGCCCAAGGGGGAAGGGAAAGAAATTAATTTGAGAAGAAATAAGGAATGATATTTGGAAAAGAGAGGAAAAGGAAATTGGGAATGGGAGGGATTCTAAGAACTCAGCAATTTGTGTAGATGAACCAAATGTTTAAAAAAGTTTTTCAGTTTTGAAGAAAAATGTTTTTCAGTTACTAAGACAAAGCAAGTTAGGCCTATCATTATAAAGACTTATTTGTATTATTTTTCTTTTAATTTTCCCCATTCACCTTTTTCAGCCTGTTTACCGCAGTTCACTTAAAACTATGGAAGACATAGAATCCTACACTATTCTGCCAGGAGTGCAATGTGACATATTTGGTGGTCGACAGAATCTGTCGTACACATTTGATGAGAATCGCCGCAGCGAATATTTCTGACTCACGTAAACAGGTAAATGTGCTTGCAAAGTTGCCAGAACTTTTTGTGTATTCTGGCAATTTTGAATGAATATAAATTAGGAAATAGATTTTGTAATAGGCACCGTTTGCTGCGTAAGTAAAAGAAAAAAACAGGTTTTATCAGATTTGATTGTACTGGAGATCATGTCGTAGACCAGACAGCTGATCTGGTCTATGATTTCGACAACAATGGACAGGTTGGACAACAAAAGACAACAACGTTGCAAATCTGCAGTGGCCAGACCAGAACCCGGACTCATGTAAACCCATTGACACCACTCTGGGACCTCTTGGAATGTTGCCTCAATTCTCGTGTCGGACCACAATCCACCATTGAACCTGGACTTGCACAGAAGGAACAGTACAATAATGCATCTGATAACTACCAATGTTTACTGCAGGGTAATGGTCATAACCGAATATATATTGGATGAATTATTATGAACTAATAACCCTGCATGTCAGCAATCCAGAAAAATGAAAAGTTAATTTTCTTTCACTTAATTTGTGAGATGAAATAATGTAAACGTTGAGCCAAAAGGCAAAATTTTAATTTTCCATGAGCAGATAATGACAAGTATGAAAGCAGCAGAGCATAGGGTTATTCTGAGGTTCAATCAATGTACTCAGATTTGTTATTTTTTGCCATTTCCAAAAAAAAAAAAATTCCTGTATTTGATTAATGGATGGCATCAGGAAAATATCTTTGCTTTTATACACAATTTCACAGGATAATAATAATTTCAAACGACAAGGGCACTCTTCGATGTCACCAGATATGCCTCTGTCCACATTTTTACATCATTATAATACTTGCCCCAAGTTTAATTTAAATGCCTGAACCCAGATTCAAAATATTAAATAATTATACCTGCCAGACCATGCGTCCGATCAGGTTGAAATTTAAATCATATATTCCCCGTGACTGCTGGATCATAATTCTGACATTTCACATTGATTCATGAACTGGATCAAGAAAAGAAAAAATTAAGATTTTCGTTCAATCCAATATGGCTGCGTCTGGCTCATGTGACCTATTCATTATTTGTGAACACCCTGGTTTTTGGCCCCATCTCTCAATGGTGAAGAATCGCTTTTTAAATTAAATAATTGTTGTATCCGGATCCGGATTCAGACCTTCACCAAAATCGAATCAATTTGCCCCTGTCACCCACCCAATGTGTCCACCAAGTTTCGGCCAAATCTATCCACCACTTTTTGAGATATCGTGCTATATATAATTTTTTAGCCCTATCTCTCAATGGTTAAGAATCACTTAAAAAATTGTAGTAGCCGGATCCGGATCCAGATCTTCATCAAAATATAATCAGTTCGTCCTTGTCACGCACCCAGCCTGCCCACCAAATTTCATCCAAATCCGTCCACAACTTTTGTCGTTGAGATATCCTGCACACAGACAGACAAACAGACAGGGGTGAAACATAACCTCCTTCACCTTCGGTGATGGAGGTAATTATCATGGATGGACATATGTAAGGACATAAGGACAGACAAGCAACCCGAAAACATAATGCCTCCGGCGACTTCGTCAGCGGAGACATAAAAAGTAAGGTACTGATGTTTATTTTCGTTTTATGACTAATACTGTGATATTGCTATTATAATTAACATTGTGCAAATATGAGCATTATAAAATACTGCACAATATTATATACAAGTATTTCATTTTGGAATGCTGAAGTATTGAGCCTGCACACTTCAACTTAAAATGAACCATCTGAACCCACATGTGAATTTTTTTTCCAGCAACGCAAAGTGACACGTGATTTATAAAGTTGTCATATTGTGCCACTTTCAACAACTTTGCACAACAAGCTTTGCTGCTATGGTGAGGGCCCTTGCATCGACCACCACAATTATGCACTTTGCCAAACTGCTGCATCTGTTAGGAATTGGTTCGAGGACAACAATTTTGCACGTCTGCAGTGGCCAGACCAGAACCCTGACTTAACACAAATCAAAACCAATATGTGACTTTTTGGAATGGTGCCTCAATAATCGAGTCGGACCACAAACCACCATTGAACGAGGACTTTAACTGAAGGAACAGTACAATAATACATCTGATAACTACTGATGTTTGCTGTCAGGCATTGGTGCAACCTAATATAAATTGAATAAACTATGATGAACTAATAATAACCCTTCATGTTTCCTTACTGTCCAAAAACTTTGAGTAATACAGTGTGCTTTCCAAATGCAGATTTGATGATTTCTGTGATGATGATTATATCATGTAATGTTACATTTAGACCAAAAAACAAGAAAAAGAGCAATCAGAGATTGCAGACCCTCGACAAGACTTCATTTGTGTAATTTTGTGTGGTGTTTGTGTTCTGGTGTCTTATGTTATAAATAAGAGACATAAATAGAACTGCCACTTTATAACTGCTGGCAGTGATGACCAGGTACCAGTGAACCATGGGTGGGTGGAAGGGTATGCCAACTGGAAATGAGATGGGATAAATCTGTGCATGAGAGAGAGCAAATGTGTTTGAAAGAATTCCCAGGATGAGTTGATGTTGGAGAAAGTAGAAATGGGAGAACAGTCAAGAAGTTTGATGCTGCTTGAAGACCCTGCCAGTCGGCCTTAGTGAAATGCCAGACTTGTCGGCACTGAGGTGGTTCTCTAATAACAGCCAGAGATATATCTACTTTGACAAGCATATGGTCAGATGAACCGATTGGAGCAAAAGAAGAACAGCAGACATTTTCTGGAAAGTCTGTCAAAATCAAATCCAGAAGAGATGGAGTACCGTTGGTTGAGATCCGGGTCGGGAAGTTGACAGATTGTGTCAGTCCCAATGAGTCACAGAAGTCCTTTGCTGAAATGCAGTTGAGAGAGGTACCCTCACCCAGCCAACTGGCATGATGGCAATTGAAGGAAGAGAGAGTCTGGATGAGTCGATAGAAGTTGGTCCATGTTTTTGGCGAGCAAGGAGTAAATGGAGTATTCACTGTTTGGTGGATGGTACAACACACAGATAAACAAGAGGTGGGAGTAGAGGGAAAGCCATAGCCAGAGGTATTCCCGGGGTTGTGGATGAGTGAGGGCAATGCATGGAGTGTGAGGAATAGAGTTTTCGATGAAGAAAGCAACTCTGCCACCAGGACGAGGCTCAGGTCTATCATACCAGAGGACGGAGACACCACTTCTGTGAAGCATGGTGGTGGCAACATCAAGTTATGAGGATGTTTCTCATCAGAAGGGACTGGGGCACTTGTCACGATAGAAGGGAAAATGGATGGAGCAAAATACAGAAAAATTTGAGAGGAAAACCTGCTGCCCTCTGCATGAAAGCTGAAATTGGGACGGAAGTTCACCTTTCAGCATGACAACGACTTGAAGCGCACACAGTCAAAGCTACATTGGAGTGGCTAAGGAACAAAAAGATAAATGTCCTTGAGTGGCTCAGTCAGAGCCCCAACCTAAATCCAATTGAAAATTTGTGGCATGACTTGAAGAATGCTGTCCATCAATGCTCCCCACACAACTTGACTGAGCTTGAACAGTTTTGTGCAGAAGAATGGACAACTATTGCCCAATCAAAGTGTGCAAAGTTGATGGAGACCTATCCCAACAGACTCACAGCTATAATTGCTGTCAAAGGTGCTTTCACCAAGTCTTAACTCAGGGCGGTGGACACTTATCCAACTAAGATATTCTAGTTTTGTATTTTAAAATTAATTTCTGAAATTTGTGGAATTTGTTTTTCACTTGGAAGTTGTGGGTTATGATGTGTTAATAAAGGTAGAAAAAGTTTGCTTTAATGCAATTTAATTCCAGGCTACAAGGTAACAAAAGGTGAAAATTTTGAAAGGGGGTGTCGACTTTCTATAGGCACTGTATGTACAGATACTGTACATTGTTGCAGTTCCCTGTGTCGGAGTGGCGACCCGTTCAGTCTTGTACCCAATAGCCAAGGAGGCTACTGAGGCAGCACCAACGCTCTGCACAGAGTATGGTCCCAATGGATGGATGTTGCAGTTCTGCGAAACCGTCACTCTCCAAGGCAATGGCAGACATCTCGTGGTTTCGAGACAGTTATTTCATCAGAATCTGTTTTAGATAGTCCTTTCCTTATGTCTCTTGGGTTTATGGGACAAAATGCATTGAGAGGGATTTTGGGACAGGTCCCTGTTTACATGATTTATCCTTTAATTTATTTGACTTCACACACGACCCTCCAACACGTAAGCATGCACTCTAAGTCCTTGGTCCCTTCAGTCTTGCTCTATGGGTGTGAGACTTGGACTCTGACCAAGGATTTGAGACAAATACTTAACTCCTTCGATACCAGGTCTCTTTGGAGAATCCTTTACTGAAGGCTGGGGGGTTCATTGAAGCAGGTTGGTTGTTTTGGGGTGAATTTGGTCCACGGTATGTGCAGGCATTGGTGGGGTGGGGGTGTGGCAGGTGCAGGAAGTGTAGAGGGTGCAGAGGGTGCTGGCAATGGTGTGAGTGTGGAGGGTCAGGTGAAGGACTGAGTATGATGGGTGCAGACATTATTATTCGTGTAGTGAGTAAGGGTGGGAGTGTGGGTGATGGTGGGGTTGCGGAGTGTGCAGGTGGGGGTATGTTGGCTATGGGTGGGGGCACTTTGGATGGGGATGCTGATGGGGGCACAGCGAGTGTGTGCAAGGGTTGTGGTGTAGACGATAGGGGCAGTAGTGTGGGTGGGTGGATGAGCTTTTGATGGAGCTGGGAGTGAGGGAGGCTGGGGATATAGTTTTTATTGGAGGTTAGGTTATTGGGTATGTGGACTCTCAATTTTGTGGCAGGGATGAAAAAAATAGGACTTTGTATTGTTTCAGAGGGGTGTGTATAAAGGATATTGAGAGTTTATTGGACGATGTTTTGTTATGTCATGGTGGAGGGACATTGGTTGTGGTGCATGTGGGTACTAATGATGTGGGTAGAATATATTCGGAGTACTTTAAGACAAGGTATACATTATTTAGTTACGAGCAAATGCCACCCATTGCTTCGCTGATGGGAACTGAGAGGGAGGGGGAAGAGTGAGGAGGTGGAGGAGGGAGGGGAGCGAGGAGGAGTGGGGTAGTGAGGATGGAGGGAGGGAGAGTGAGGTGGGGTGGAGAAGCAAGGAGAGAAGGTGAGTGAGGAGGGGTGTGGGAAGGGAAGGTAGATGTGCAGTGGAGCATTGATTACGATTCATAGTCTCATCAAAATGCTTCTGCATAGAATAACCGTGAAGATGGAAACAAAATAATGTCTGAAATCCATTTTCTACCGGTCATACTATACATACCGCCCAGAGACAAACACCGCCCGGACATGTCCGGAGATAAATGCAGTCGGGAAGCAAACTCCACTCAGAGACAAACACCACCCAGACACGTCCGGAGACAAACTTCCGTCTGGACAGGAAAACTTCCCGGACACGTTCGGAGACAAACATCGCTCAGACGCGTCTGGAGCTAAGCTGTCTGGAGACAAACACTGCCAGGAGAGAGAGAGAGAGAGAGAGAG
>BROF01003473.1:119685-131875 GCA_024346535.1 Eptatretus burgeri | reverse complement strand
TGTGTGTGTCCGTGTCCGTGTCCGTGGGCCCCGTCTGTAAGTAGAAACTGTTAAGTGCCTGTGTTCCTTGTAAATTGCATTTCTCATGTTCGGTTTTAACTCTGCTCTTTGTGCTCCCCTTCCCCATGATAAATAAACCCCCCAATTGTTCAATGTACCAGCTCGTTGTCTATCATTGGTTAAGCACGGTGCGTAATGGGAATTAGAGATTCGAGATTGAGTGTGCCGTAAGTTGTCATTGGGACCGGCGCGGCTCTTTTAACTCCCGCTCGGTACGCCGGACCCGAGTCGGTACATGCGACTCAGTTCAGACAGAGTCGACTGAGGGTGTGGTTTTCCTGGTAGTTAGACGGCGTGAGTGCTTAGGTAAATTGGAATAGACAAGTGGACCCTACCTCACGCCATCGAAATATTGGTGACCACGGTCCTTTAAGTGGCCCGTCGACTCCGGAGTTATCCAGGGTGATGACCTTTCAATTCCGGTGTTCAGTAGGAGACGGCCCAACTGCTCCGTCTGGCGTTCGTCCTCACGACCGAACCCGGCACCACAACAATATTACACTTATAAACCAAAACATTATGACCACTGACAGGTGAAGTGAATAACAATGATTATCTTCTTACAATGGCACCTGTCGGGTGGGATATATTGTTGCGGGGCCGGGACGTCGGCCGCGGTCCCTCCGCTTGATGGAGCCGCAAGTCTGCTCGACCGATTGCCCGGAATTCAGATCGTCGCCGCGGATAAGTCCGGAGTCGACGGGTCCTTGTTTTGGACCGTGAAGGCTCAATATTTCCACCACGTGGTACAGGGTTATTTGCCAAATCTTCAAAATACCTGGTATAGAGATCACGTGGCGATCTAACGAGTCTTCACACCCTCGACGGAACTCGTACGGAAACGAGCCGCTGAGCGCGCTCGTTCCGTGTGCGATTCCGAGCGGTTTAATCGCCAAGAACCGTCGGTCCAGATGGTACCGTTACAACGGCCACGGAAGTGGCCCTGCCAATTTTCCCCAGCACGCGACATGCTCAGTCAATGAAAGAAGGGACGCGAACGAACTGAAACATTTAACAATTGGGGTTTATTTATCCAAAATGGGGAACTAGGGAACACAGAAGAGCAGATTTAAATCGAATAAAGCAAGGCAATGCAAATATATACAGCACAAGCACTTAAGAGTTTTACTACTTAAAGACGGGGCCCACACACAGACACACACACCCACAGACAGAAGTGGACCCCAATGGTCTTTATTTGGATCTCCAGCCCGGAGGACAGTCGGTAGCTGCCTGTGCTACCTGGCCGCGAACGCACGGCTGGGCGTCCCCTTCTTCCCAGAGCTCCGGTCACCGTAGGACGGACCAGCACAGCTGAACCCAACTGAGGTGAATCGAGGTCGTCGCCCAGGCTCGCGATCATTCGGAAGAGGAGGAGGTGGTGGATGAGGACGAGGACTAGGGCTGACTGCGACGAGGGCGGTGAAGAAATCTCTCCTCTTTTTGGTTCAGCCGTCTGCGCTTTTGTTCCCACGCAGAAGGCGGGGGGGGGGGAGGGTGGGGTGTCTCCGCCCTCCCCGCTTCTCCACACTGGACGGCCTTCTGCGCAGACTCCCTCGTCGCCCTGTCACTGGCCAGTTTTGGTGCGCAAAAATCCTCGCCATCCATTTCACTGGCCAAAACGGGCGGCAAACCCCTCAATTGGCCAGATGGCTTGGTGACATCACTTGGACCGCCCTTCACAGAGTCGGGGAAGTCCGATTGGTGAGCGACGGTCACGTCACTCGATGCACGCCGATTGGTTGAGGGCCGCCGCGTGGCTCCTCCCCGAACTCCGCCTTCTTCCAAAGGACCGCCCCATCCAACAGGAAGCTGAGCAACATGTTTCTCCAGGGGCTCCACCCACCCCTGACGTCAGTCAGAGCGAGGTGAAGGAAGCGAAGTGAAGGTGAGGGTGATGCGGTGTCGTCGGCGTTGATGTCAGTGGTGTAAAAATAAACAAAAAGAAAACCTGACTATTAAAATAACTCCACAGCGCAGGAACATTTAATTACCCATTATACTCGGGTCGGGACCCTAACAGGCAACATGTACTTGCCAATATTACTGATCTAAAGGACCTGTATGTTGTGTGCTCATGGCTTCCAGATTTGCAACAATATTAGGCAGCAAGTGAACAGTCAGTTCTTGAAGTTGATGTGTTGGATTGGATGCAGGAGAAATGGGCAGGAGTAAAGACCTGAGCGACTTTGACAAGGGCCAAATTGTGATGGCCAGATGACGGGGTCAAAGCATCTCTGAAACGGCAAGGCTTGTGGTGGTCCGAGGAGTGACAAACCACAAACCGGTGACAGGGTGTTGGGCGCCCAAGGCTCATCGATGCGCGAGGGCAACAAAGGCTATCCCGTCTGGTCCGAACCGACATAAGGTCGACTGTGGCACAATTCGCAGAAAATTATAATGGTGGTCACGGGAGGAATGTGTCACAATCCGCAGTGCATCTCACCCTACTGCGTATGGGGCTGCGGAGCCGCAGACCGGTCAGGGTGCCCATGATGACCCCTGTCTACCATCAAAAGCACCTACAATGGACATGCGAGCATCGGAACTGGACCGAGGAGCAGTGGAAAAAGGTCGCCTGGTCCGATGAGTCCCGTTTTCTTTTAGATCACGTGGATGGCTGTGTACGTGTGCGCCGTTTACCTGGGGAATTGATGGCACCAGGCTGCTCTGTGGGAAGACGACAAGCCGGTGGAGGGAGTGTGATGCTCTGTGCAATGTTCTGCTGGGAAAACCTGGATCCGGCCATTCATGTGGACGTCAATTTGACACGTGTCACCTACCTAAACATCGTTGCAGACCAGGTACACCCCTTCATGGCAATGGTATTCCCTGATGGCAGTGGCCTCTTTCAGCAGGATAATGCGCCCTACCACACTAAACACATTGTTCGGGAATAGTTTGAGGAACATGATGACATGTTCACGGTGTTGCCATGGCCTCCAAATTCTCCACATCTCAATCCGATTGAGCATCTGTGTGATGTGCTGGACCGACAAGTCCGATCCATGGTGGCTCCACCTCGCAACTTACAGGACTTGAAGGATCTGCTGCTAATGTTTTGGTGTCAGATACCACAGGACACCTTCAGGGGTCTTGTAGAGTCCATGCCTCGGCGGGTCGGTGCTGTTTTTGCGGCACACGGAGGACCAACAGCATATAAGGCAGGTGGTCATAATGTTTTGGCTCATCAGTGTATATATATATATATATATATATATATATATATATATATATATATATATATATATATATATATATATATCAGTGTGTGTGTGTGTGTTGTTGCGGTTCTGGGAACCGCATCCCTCCAAGGCAATGGTATCCAACATACAGTGGTCCCCAGACAGTTATTTCATTAATATACATTCAGAGAGTCCCTTCCTTCTTGTCTAATGGGTCAAATGGGACAGTGCATTGTGTTAATCCCATAGTTGGGTCTGAATAAATCTCTTGACTTCATTCCTACTCTGCCTTTTCTCTTACTAGAAGCACCCGCTCCCTACGGAAGCCGTCAAGGGGGTCATGTTATTATATTTATGCCTATTTTACTCCAAGGGGTCCCAGGATTACACACCCAAAAAATGGTTGCGATCGGTTCAGTAGGACAGTGCTTTTGCAGTACCTGGGAGCATACAGACAGACAGACGGTGAATTATAGTAAGATTGCTGAGGTAAATCCAAGCCACGGCCCTGCCCTTTGCGAGAATGGGTCCTCGCGAAGGCCAGCAGGCACTACGCTCGGACACCTACCTGTAAAAACCGTGGCCACGCCCTTTATGTAAGAATGTGTCCTCACAGAAGACTAAAAGGAACAAAATACCAAATGCTATCAACTTACAGTATGCACGTGGCGCACTCTTTTCAACCCATTTCTGAGTGTAATAATTATATCTATCTTCTTCTTCAACTCAAACCAACATCTATTAATTATATCCAATCTTTTCCCTCAATTCCTGACGCAGATCAGGGCTGGCACCGCGCACACCACCACTTTTGATAAATGACCGCATGCTCAATGGCGGCGGACCCACTGGCAGTCCCGAGATAATTTATTATCGTACACAGAGCAGGGCACGAATAACCCACATCTTGTTGGAGTATGCATGGGTTTACCATCGCATTTTACCGTCGTTCTTTGGTGGGGCACGGTCCAGGAGTTCGGTGCAGGGCGATTCGGAGCGAGACGATTCCACAGCTCAGCTATGGCAAGCCAGATGTTCAGTGCCAACCAGAGCGCCCGATTTGGGTGACGATACATCACTTCGGGTCGTTACCCCCGCCCGCACCACAGGGTCTATAAAAGGACGGGACGCGGGGCCGTCTGGTGTCTTTCCTGCTCGGCTTTCCCCGTCTGCTGGTGGTTTTCCGTCCCTGCTCATCGCTCGTGGTTCGTCCTGCTCTCTGTCTGGCTTGGGATTGATAAACCCGCCCATTCGCTTGCTAACTCCGCCTTCCTTCACCAGCTCGCTTCTGACTCCGCCCATCCACCCTCCTACCTCATCCTGTCTGCCACTACACCCACTCGCTTTTGGCTCCGCCTTTCTCCACCCACTGGCTTCTGACTCCGCCCAGAATCTTCCCTTCACGCCTGATGGTCACGCCCCATTCTCTGGACCGATGCTCGCTGCACGAAGTGCCATGAAGCGGGAGACGATGCGCCAGCTGTCAGGTAGATATCGCCCAGCGGAGCAATCCCTCCAAATGTACTGGTGGCACGGTTGGTCAATCGTGCAAGGTATTGAGCGACCGTTAGCCTCATCTCCTCTCCTCTTTTTCTTCCATTAACTCTTCTTCGTGTGTGTGTGTGTGTGTGTGTGTGTGTGTGTGTGTGTGTGTGTGTAGGTCATGGCACCTGTCCTTGCTCAAGTTCAGAGTGTACAATAATTATATCGGGATAACTCTGCTCTGTGTCTGCTTTCGTAAGTTGCTTGTATTATTATCGCACCTCACACTTTTCTTCCTATCCCTGCTTAAGGCGCTGTCACACCTTGACGATTTAGCCAGCGTATGTCGACTGATGAAAAATTTGTCTAAAACGCTGGCACACGTCGAATACGTTATGGGTAAGTTTGTATACATTAAGAGCACGCTGAAAAACTGCCATACGTCGTAGTACACTGGCTTTCAACGTTGTACTTTGCGGTTGTCCTCAAATTTTAGCATGCTTGAAATTTTACGATGTATGCCAGCATATGACTCGCACGTTCCGCTACGCTGGCCATAAGTTATGTAGGCACGTTATGCGATCGTTGACACACGTCGACACACGCTACTTGTAAGTTACTCATAAGTCGAAACACGTCGAGGTAATGATTAGCGTACCCGAAACTTATTTATAACCTATGAGTAACGTGTTGTAGGCACGTCACACGATCGTTGACACACTTCGAGGCACGTTATGCGATCGTTGACACACGTCGAGGCACGTTATTTGTAAATTACTCATAAGTCGTAACACGTCGAGGTAATGCTTAGCGTACCAAAAACTTATTTCTAACCTATGAGTAACGTGCTTTGAACCTATGTATTACGTACCTCCAATGCATATTGACGTATGAGGTGTGTTCAAAAAGTATCTGACCTTTGTTCATAAAAAATACTCATATCCAGATGCAACAAACTTACACTAATCTCCTTCAAAGTAGTCCCCTTGGGCTGCCACACACTTCTCTCAACGGTTCTGCCACTGTCGGAAGCAGCGCTGGAATGCCTTTTTTGGGATGGCGCGCAGCTGGTCCGTCAAATTCCGCATGATGTCTTCTCTGGACTGAAATCTGGTCCCTTTCAGGGGAATTTTCAGCTTGGGGAAAAGCCAGAAGTCGCACGGAGCCATGTCGGGAGAGTAGGGAGCCTGACGAGGCACAGGTGTGTTGTGTTTGGCTCTGAAACTCTGTATCAAATGTGAAGAATGGGCGGGTGCGTTATCGTGATGGAACTGCCAATTGGCCGTTGCCCACAGGTCCGGCCGTTTGCGTCGCACAGCGCCACGAAGGCGATGCGGTACCTCTTGGTAGTACTCTTTCGTGATGGTTGTGCCGTGTGGTGCGTACTAGTGATGAACCATGCCATTGGAGTCAAATAGGACGGTCAGCATGACTTTGACATTGCTGCGGACCTTCCTTGTTTTTTTTGGCCTCGGGGATGTTGGATGCTTCCATTGTGATGACTGGAACTTGGTTTCTGGGTCGTACCCATAAACCCAGGTCTCATCGCCAGTGATCACTGTGTTGAAGAAGTTGGGATCGCTGTTCACAGTCTCCAGCGTGTCCTGTGCGATCTCCAAATGGAGTTGCTTCTGCTCGATCGTTAGCAGCTTTGGCACGTACTTCGCTGAGATTCTCCTTAAGCCCAAATCCTCAGTCACAATGGAATGAACAGATCCAATGCTGACGCCCGCCTCGTCTGCAAGTTCTCTGATCGTGATTTGACGATCCTGCATCAGCAGGATCCTCACTTGGTCAATGACGATCTCATTTCAGGATGTTGAGGGCCCACCAGAACGTGCTTCACTTTCCACTGATGTGCGACCATCTTTGAAGCGGTTGTACCACTCTTTTTTTTCTGTGTGCTGCCCATTGCTTCGTTCCCGAAGGCCTGTTGAATCTTGCGGATCGTTTCCACTTGGGAATCGCCAAGCTTTACACAAAATTTGATGCAGTAGCGTTGTTCAATTTTTTTCCGCCATTTTGTCAAAAACGAAAATCAGACGGCACTCACTTACACTTCCTCACTCATCGGCGGTCTCTCGGCGACTGACAGCTTCAGCAGGTGGGAAAATATTCACGCATACGGATTAGGATCGCCTACATACGTGCACTAAACCACGCCTCCCTAGCTTCATTTGTTTACGCATGAAAAATTAAGGTTGGATACTTTTTGAACACACCTCGTATGTAGACGTATTTGATTGACGTCTTCCGGACGACCACAGAACTTACTGAATGTGTTTCGAATTTACAGCTGCCGTATAATGGCGTATTGGCAGTATTAAAAAAATACAAAAAAACAACAATAACTTCCGATATTTCGTCACGTGCCGTTACGTCCCGTCCGATTGCCTCTTCAGTTTGCTCATGTCTTATTCTTAGTTCCTCCTCTGTGAATATTTTCTGTTTGAGGATATTGTCACATCGACGTCGAAATTAAAAGCAAGTGTCCGAATATATTTTAATATTCGTGATAGACTTAAAAAAAAAAAAGAAAAAAAAAAAAAAAAAAGCAACATCACATATTTCGTCACGTGCCTTCACGGAGCCAAGGAGAAAAAAAGAAAATGTGCCTTGACGGAGAAAATAAGTTTCGGGTACGCTAAACATTACCTCGACATGTTTCGACTTATGAGTAACTTACAAGGAACTTGTGTTGACGTGTGTCAACGATTGCATATCGTGCCTACAACTTATTCCCAGCATAGCGGAACGTGTGTGCCATACGGCGAGTACGTCGTAAAATTTTCAGCATGTTTAAAATTTCACGACATACTAGACGTACCACGAAATATGACAGCGTACTTCATCGTTTTTCAGCGTGCTCTTAACGTATACACAACTTACCCATACCATATTCGGCGTGTGCCAGCGTTTTCGACATTTTTCATAGGTCGGCATACGCTGGCTAAATTGTCAAGGTGACTGCGTGGTTGACACTTCCAATTCTCAGGCGGTTATGATTTAAATCGGCGTGTGGCAGGTTTTTAACAGGCTACGCCACGAGTTCGTCGGCGATACGTGCAGCGCGCTATGCCTAAGTTAAACTATCGTTGGGCATAGTTTGTGAACGCCGACAACAGGCTAAGCATTCGTTGGTATAGGTTATCTATTAGACAACGAAACATTCTGTGCCCGTTACTAATATGTTATGCATACGACCAACACGTTATGAATACGACCAAAACTTAAAAAAAAACATCAAAATTTCAGCGTACGCCGACAGTTTACATACATTTTTATACGTTGCCATTGCTGGCTAAATTGTCAAGGTGTGACAGCACCTTTACATACAACAATGAAATGTATTCATTGTGCCACATATCTTTCCTCGCTTGCCTGTTAATAGATTATAATTAGTATAAATGTTCCAAGCTCGTTTTTTTTTTCATTCATTCAGCATGGTTCGTATCCTAGCCTAGCTGGGACTTTCTTCCCAATGATCCGTTCTTTTTAGCTGGTACATCTTGGCAGTGTCGCTCGGCTGCATCTGATCCAGTAAGGTGATCCGGTTCGGATAAGGCGTACCGAGGGCGTGTCCCCTGGTAATTAGGTCACGTGATTAATTAGATAACCCGGTTAACCAATAAACAGAGGACTCGAGGTCACGTGGTTGAGTTATTGGCGTTCACGGTCGGTTAGCGACCCGCCGCGTCGCGGAATTATCCGTGTGCAACGGCCTGCAATTCCAGGGAGTGTGGTGGGAACCCGAGATGGCTTCCCCCCTTGGTGGTCTTCTCACCCGACCTCCGGCCCACAAATATATATATATATATATATATATATATATATATATGTATATATATATGTATATATGTATATATATATGTGTATATATGTATTCATATATACATATATAGAGATTGTATTCATATATACATATATATCTCTATATATATACATATATAGAGATGTATTCATATATACATATATAGAGATATACACATATATCCATCCATTGGGACCACACTCAATGCAGAGCGTTGGTGCTGCTTAAGCAGCCTCCTTGGCTGTTGGACACAATCCTTGATGGGTTGCCACTCGACACAGTATACCAGCATGCTGGCACTCATTTTGCCGACCTCGGAAGGATGACAGGCAGAATTCACCCCACCTGGTATTACTTCAACAGCCGAGTAGGGCTTGAACTCAGGATTATTGGATCCCAAGCCCACCACCCTAACCATTAAGCCAACACCAGGCGTGCGTGCGTGTGTAATGTGTATGATCACATATCTCTGTGTGTGTGCATGCACATGTGTGTCCGTCTGTGTCCATTGCAGGTGCACAACTAATAATTATGAGTATCTTTGCCTCTGTTTGAAACAGTAATTACAGACATAAATGTTGTGGCATTTGCATGTATTGCACCATAATCTTCTACGACCAAATTGTTTCCACCTTGTGGGGTATGTCAGCGAAGTTGTTTGACCCAGGTCTTTCACAAACTGGCTGTCCACCACTGATATTCGACAGGAGCTGGTTTGGGCAAGAATTTGGAAATTTGGAAACACAAATGAGCAAGGAGCCAGCGATAGATTACCGCCTATTTGTAATGACACCATCATGGGATCTTTAACATCCACCAACTAAGACTAGCAGATGGAAAACAGAGATTCATGTCTATCCAAAGGACCACACACTTTTTGATGCAACTCATGCCTTACTGTGCCTCATTAGATGTCATGTCTTTTTTTTCCAATGAGATTGCCACTGGATCGATGTAGCTTGTGAATGAGGATACAGGTACATTTTCTGTCAAAGATGTGATGTCAAGTCAGATGGTTGGGTGAGGAAAGGTTAATGGTGGTAATAAAGATAATGGGTCAGAATCGGGGAGGATAAGAGACTGCTTGCTTAAAGCCCTGGAGGGAAGAGTGAAACTGAATGGCCTATGGAAGGCAGATGGGGAGAAGTGAGGAATGAAAGAGTTGAGGTGTGCATTCAGCTTCGCTTTTGGAAGTTTAAACAGGAGGAGTTACTCGAGGAATGTGTGCATCTTGGATAGGTAGGGTCAGAGGATAATTCCCAGATGGAGCAATATCGGAAAATACAGTAAAAAAAATAAAAACAGATCACCCAACTCCCTGCAATATGACAGCAACAGACCCTGTGCTTCGGCCACATCATGAGATATTCCAATAATTTTGAGAGCTTTCGATTCCACTGAAGCCAAGAGAGACAGTTGTGATGTTGGGGTGCCAGCCCATAGCAGAGGGCAGTACTCCATTGAGCTATGCCCAGAGGCAACATTTGCACTCACTATTATGAGGATTGACATTTCTGACAGACTAGTGAAATGAGAAATCTTGAGGACTTCAAGTCTATAAATACAGGCACACAGATTTAAACAAAGGATCTGACCTCAAATCAATGGCTTGTGATTTGGTGGTTGAAATGTGGATATATATATATACACCTGTTACTTTAAAAGGTAAAGTCTTTGTGCTCTTTGTGCAGATGCAATGGAGGCTTCCAATGAGGAGATGGCCACTGGGTCGATGGAGTTTGTGAATGAGGATACAGGTACATTTTCTGTAGAAGCTTTCATTTGGGAATAATGTTTAGATCTATGAATCGATCGATGTATTGTCTCAACAGCGGCTCAACTAACGTTGAACTCTTTGAGACAGGAGGTTAAAATCCCACGATGTACCGAGTGGTTTTAACTCCTGTGGAGACGTTCCGAATTATGGCGGACGATGCGCAAGTGGTTGTGAGGAGAGACACGAGTATCTTAGTTCTAAAATAAATCTAAGGAATTTTAAGGCGCCTCACTTCAGACTCGATGAGACTGGAAAGGGACAAACCTGGGGACTCAGCTCTGGTGGGTGTGGGCAGGGTGGGTGATGGGGTGGGGGGGGTGGATCGATGTGGAGTTGCCACAAGTAGGCAATGAGGTGATGGGCAGGATGACGAACAGGCAAAGGGCGAAGGCAGGCAAGCAGGACAATGCCCTCAGCTGTTCTCCTCAGAACTTTTTTTCCCCTCAGAACCAATGATCCTCTCAGAAACAGTTCTCCTCAGAACTCTTCTCCTCCGAGTCTGAACGGCTTCTGTTTTTGGCTCCTACCTTCTTCTCCTCCAAACTTCCACAATCCCTGCCTGTCCTTGTCAGCTTCTCCCTCTTCTCCCCAGGCAATGCTCTCCCCCTTGGAGGTGTTCGTATCTCTCCCCCTTGGAGGCGTTCGTATCTCTCCCCCTTGGAGGCGTTCGTATCTCTCCCCCTTGGAGGCGTTCGTATCTCTCCCCCTTGGAGGCGTTCGTATCTCCCCCCCTTGGAGGCGTTCGTATCTCTCCCCCTTGGTGGTATTCATAGCTCCACCCTTGGAGGTGTTCATAGCTCCGACCCTCTGTCTCGCACTGTCTCCCGGCTCCCCCAGTAGATGTTTACAAAGGAGTTCTATGTACAATTCCTTAACCATAATTACGTAATGAGTTATTACTATGCACCATCCCCTGGTACACATGATAATGGTGCACATGATAACAAGACTATCCTGAATCTGACATGTCCCTACTTATTACATTGACATGGGCTCGCTACTTGTACACGGGCCATGTGACTCTATACTCTTCCAGCTGTTCTAAGGCAATGTCTACCCAACCTCACCCCCACAAACTTAACAGTATCGTACTCTTGACAGAGTGTCCGCGCTGTCGAGGGAAGTTCCTGAGCAAAGGTTATGCTGGGTGGTTTGCCATTGACTTCCCAACAGTCATTTAGGGCACAAAGTTGTAACTTGTTCAGAGTGCTGATGATAACACACCTTTTCTTCATGAAAGACAACATGGGATCTTTAACGCCTGCCAACAACCAATGCAGACAGGTCCTCTGGCCTAACAACCATCCTGTGTAATGCGCACACATTAAAATGAATGCCCTTCAATGGAAACACCAGGGTGATAGTTTGTAGCTGTGGCAAGATTCAAACTTAGATGAGACCAAAGGCAAGATTGCATACTTCTACGCTATCCTGCCATCCAATATTAACAAACAAAATAGAATTCCATATTTGTTTCCTTGGATAAGGCCAAAAATTAATGATTAGAAAATGTTTCTGTGGGATGGAAAGTCAATACAGTAAGACTGACATTCACGGGGGATACGTTCCTGGAAAATGCCATGAAGGTTGAATCTGCGAATGTCAGGGCATTGTTTCAATGGGAAAAAGGGGGATAGTTTATTATTATCTTTTTCTCCTCCTTTTAACATTTTAGGACTGGTCTCCCATATCCACTACCACTGATATTAATTCAGCTTTGGAATTCTTCCACAGAAAATATCTCTCTATCTCTCAATCTCTCTCTCAATCTCTCTCTCAATCTCTCTCTCAATCTCTCTCTCAATCTCTCTCTCAATCTCTCTCTCAATCTCTCTCTCAATCTCTCTCTCAATCTCTCTCTCAATCTCTCTCTCA
>BROF01003473.1:101750-115615 GCA_024346535.1 Eptatretus burgeri | reverse complement strand
CCGTGGTACACTGAATTCTGTGGTGAGGCAGTTGCACTGAAACAACTTGTATTCTCTTCCTTGAAAGCAAATCTGACGAAAAGAAATCTCAATGCATTCCAAAAGGTCCACAACAAGTGTGTGTCTACTCAGGAGAGTCAGAAAACAACATCTGTCCAACGTCAAGATTGAACTTTCAAACTTGTCTCCCTCCTCTAAAACCTGGTGGCGATTTAAGTCTGTCCCTGGAGTATGGTCCCCTTCGATCCCTTCCCTCTCTTCAAAGGGCACCACAGCCGACTCCCCTCATGAGAAGGCTGAATGTCTCAATTCTGTGTTTGCTTCCAAATCTTGTGTCCCCAACCCCTTACTCACTGAATCCATCCTTCCCTGTCATACCCAAATGCTTCTGGACTCGGTGTCTTTTCCATCTGAGAAGGTTCTTTCAACCCTCGACTCTGACTCCGTCACTGGATTGGACAGCATTAGATCATGCCCTTTTCACCCTGTCATTTGTCCATGTCGGTCATCTTCCATCTGCTTTGAAATCTGCCAACATCACTGCACTGCATAAAAAAGAGCAAAAACTGATCCCCTTATCTACAGACCGATCAGCTCACTTCCAATCATCAGCAAGGTCATGGAATCCATAATCACAGTTTATAGGAAATCATTCTTTTTCTCCAACAACCTCATCTCAGATCACCAATTTGTTTTCAGACCAAGCCACTCCATGTTGGACATGCTGCTTCGACTCTCCCAACAATGGATGTGAATACGGATACAGGTACATTTTCTGTGGCTGTGGAAAAGGCCCTCATTGTCAGACATGAGATCATGGCCATCTCTCTGGATATACAGTGACCAGCAAAGGTGTCAACCCAGACGAATAATGCCACATTTAGATGAATTATGTAGAAACAATTTTTCCAAATGAACATTTGTATTTATAACTGAAGAGATCAAAGTAAATGCTGTTATAGTTGAAGGAGGTTACATGTCAGGAATATCTGCAAAAAATCATCTACAAATCAAAATTCACTTGTTGCAAAAGTATTCAGCCCCTTCGTTCAGTATTTGGTTGAAGCACCTTTTGCAGCAATGACTGCTAGTAGCCTTTTTGGGTCTGTCTCTACCAGCTGTGCACAGTGAGATGGTGAAGTCTTTGCTCATTCTTCACTTGAAAATTGCTCTCGTTCTGCCAAGTTTGATGGGGATCGTCGATCGACTGCAATCTTCAAGTCTCACCGTAAATGTTCATCTGGGATCCAGTCAGGACTTTGATTGGGTCACTCAAGAACATTTATTTTATTCTTATTCAGCCACTCCAGTGGGGCTTTCGCTTTGTGCTTTGGATCATTGTCCTGCTGGAATGTGAATCTTCTACACAGTTTCAGATTCATGGCTGATTTGAGCAGGTTTTCATCAAGAATTCTCTTGCACTTCACACTGTCCATTGTCCCTTCTATCCTGACAAGCTTAACAGTCCCTGCTGATGAAAAGCAGCCCCAAAACACGATGCTGCCACCACCATGCTTGACAGTCAGGATGGAGTTGACTGAGTGATGCACAGTGAGTGTTAGGCTTGTGGAAAACGTAACACTGAATATATACCAAAAAGTTCAATTTTTGTCTCGTCTGACCACAAAACGTTTATCCATATGCCTGCAGTATCATTAAGACTAGCATAACCCACGCTCTGCACGACATGTTGGGGTGGGTGTGTTTGAGAAAGGAACTGATGCAGCGTATCAGTAGTAATTTTACTTTAATGCAGTAAGTGGAATACAATGTTCAAATTACTTCTTGATGCACAATGTTTTGGGTTACAGCATTGTCATTTCAGAACCATTTTATTTACTTTTTTTTTGTACCATGCACCTCATATGGTCTTTGAGATCATGTAAGCCGAATATCTCGTCACTTGAGCGCAGAACAAAGTCGAAGATAGCGCGACACGAAACCACAAACTCGGAAATAGTATATAAGATGCTTTTTGGCAAACTCAATATGAGCTTTTATATGCGTCTTTTTCAGTAATGGCTTCTTTCTTGCCACCTGTCCATCAAGACCAGCTTTGTGAAGGGAACAGAATATTGTTTATTGATGAACACTCACCCCCATATTGGATGTAGAGCTTTGCAGGTCTTTCAAAGTCATTGTTGGATTTACAGTGACATCCCAAACCAGTTTCATGCTTGTCCAACTGCTGAGTTTGGATGGGTGACCTGATCTGGGTCGAGTCTGAGTTGGTGGTATGATCCGTCTTCCACTTATTAATGATGGATTTCCCCATGCTCAAAGGGATAATGAGTGACTTTTAAATCTTCTTGTAACCCTCTCGTGAACAGTTCTTCTCCACCACTTTATGTCTGACTTCTTTGGAAAGTTCCTTGGTCTTCATGTTTGCCTTGTTGGTTGACCAAGTGAGTTGCACCTTGAAGCTCCTTAGATAAGTGGGGTAACTTAGTTTTTAAGTTAAACCACTGATTACATGCAGGTGAAACCTATTACAGTTATTTTGTATCCTTTCAAATAAATTATTTGCTCCTAAAGTGATTTAGGGTAAATTAGACAAAGGGTATTGAATACTTGCACAACTGAGAATCATCTGATTTTCTGGGTTAATCTAAATTATTCTCATTTTATCTGCATATATTTTTTAGCTTTATCACTTTGGAATTCTTTGTGAAGACTACACATAATAGTGTTGCAGAAATGGCCCTTAGTGTGTTATTAAATATAGGATTAGCCCAGATCCCCCATTAAATGCATGTTTAGCCAGGTTGTTCGGTAAATGGACACTACATGTGTGTCGGGAGGTGTAAGAGGCTGTTCATCGTTGGTACATTGGTGGTGGACCGAGAGGTTCTTCTTCTTCTTCCTTCCTCTCTCCGGACAATAGTCACCGCCCAGCGCTGAGAGGGGGAGTGGCCTGGAGAAGGAAGTGAAACTGAAGGGAGGAGCCAGTCGGTTTTGAGGTGAGCGAGTGAAGGAAAAGACTGCAGGAGCACCGGGGAAGGCAGTGGCGAAACTGAGCGCCGAGGTGGGGCGTGATCGGCTTTCGTGAGGAGCACATTGACAGGTTCATCCAGAGTCCAGTGACGGAGCCTCTGACTGTCCCTACTCACCTCATGGCTCAATGACTTCTTGGAATCCCATGGACCCAGCCTGCGGAGCCCAACACCTTGATTTGGCCTTGTCTGGTAAACAGGCCAGGCCTGGACTTGTATACTGGATCTCGGGAGAAACCAGCTGAAACCCACCATCGATCTTTCGCTCTGGTGCAGTCGACCTCGCGGGGTCTGAACACACCATGGCTGCGTGCGTGAGGGCTGCGACACATGGACGAGCGCCATTTTGCCACACGGCGTGTTCGAGCTTAACATCTCTGTCTCTGGTCCCCTTAACATCTCTGTTAAGGTAAATTAACATCTCTGGTAAATCGGATAGATCTGGGTAAAACGAGTAAAAATAGACATAAAATGTCATAGCCCTGTTGTTTTAGTAATTCTGCTGTACAGAGTTGGAGCTAGCCCACATCTTTGTACAACTAAAATGGCCACCAGTTGGCCATTTTTGATCAGATCGTAAAATAAAGTGAGGTGCACGTGTGCTTGTGCCAAGTTTGAACAAGATCAGTAAATTAATGCCTGAGAAGTGGTTGAGGATGTGTTCCATTCAAGTTTTTTTTTTTACAACGAAAGTGGCCACCAGTCTACCAGTCAGCCATCTTTGATTAGATCGCAAAATAAAGTGAGGTGCATGTGTATGCCATCATGTACAGTCATGCACCACTTAACGACGGGGTTACGTTCTGAGAAATGCGTCATTAAGCGACGTCGTCGTTGTGCGAACATCATTTTTTTCGTTTTTGTTTTCGAACATCGTACTTACACAAACCTAGACACCGAGGCTATATGGCGTAGCCTATTGCTCCTCGGATACAAACCTGTACAGCATGTTACTCTACTGAATACTGTCGGCAATTGCAACAAACATCCAAGAGAGACGGAAGACACGTTAGATTTACCTTTGTGCTGTTCATAACGGCCATCGGTGTTGTTAGCAGCAACTTACAATCTCCTCGCGCATCGATTATAGAAAGGTGAATAAATAGGGTTTGGATTTTATAAATACTTAATCATTGCATCAATGTTATAATTTACAAATGAAGAAACGAGCACCTGTCAATTGTGTGATATATTTTTGGAACAGTGCGATTGTTTTAACAACATAAAAAGCTTCACCAAAAATCAATTTGTGTTTCAATTTGGACTAACAACAACGATTTATTCATGGAATTCTTCAATTCAAAGTTAATTTACTTGCTAGAAGGTAAACGTGGAAACATTGGTTCAGTTTGAAAGCCGATTTCCTTGAATCCCGATTTAGCATGACCCTGCTTTTTTCGTGATGACATTTTATGGACCTCAACGATCCCATTATAACAGGGCCACACTGTTGTTGTTTCTTATCATTATGAGGTATTATGTACTGTACAGTGTACATAATTGTGCGTGCTATTTTTATATGAGGCTACATCACTCGGCGATAGGAATTTTTCAGCGACATTTTTTTTTCCAGGGCTGGCAGATCCGTCGTATAAGCGATTCGTCGTTGCCCGGAACGTCGTTAAGCGTCGCATGACTGTGCTGTACTTGAACCAAGTTTGAAGAAAAGCGGACCATGCATGTCTGAGGAATGGTTGGGGACACATTTAAGTCACAAAATGGTCGCCAGTCAGCCATCTTGAATCTGATCTCAAAAAATATAAATAACGTGCATATTTATGCCATCATTCTTTATCTGTGTGACAAGTTTGAACAACACCGGTAAATACATGTCCGAGAAATGGTTGAGGACGTGTTCAACATCGGGATTTTTCAACTAAAATGGCTTCCCGTCAGCCATCTTGGATGTGATGTCAAAAAAGAATGACATGCGTATAAAAGCCATCATTCGTTGTTATCTGTGTGCTAAGTTTGAACAATATCTTCAAATGCATGTCTGAGAAATGGTTGAGGACGTGTTCAATATCGGTAAAAAAAAACAAAACATTTAACAACTAAAAAAAACCCACCAGTCGGTCCTCTTGGATCTGATCTCGAAAAAGAGAATGACATGCATATGTAAGCCGTCATTCCTTATCTGTGTTCCAAGTACGAATAAAATCGGTCAAAATATGTCTGAGATATGGTTGCAGACGCACGTACGTACACACATGAAAATTGAGAGCAAACCCATAAGCCCCCTTTTCAGATTCAGTCCAACGGGTGCGAATAAACAGATCCACAGAACACCGTACCCATTCAGACTTTGCCAAATGTAAATATAAACACAAACAATGTGGTGAAATAAATTGCAATTAAAATTGATCAGCGAGGAGGCCAAGTTGGGTCGATGAATGGGATAATTAAAAGATTTGACGATTGGACGGATCACCAAAGCATAGAAAAATACTTCTCAAAGAAGTTCGTATTCGAGGGGTGATCATTAAGTCGTACAATTTGCAGTTCCACGAACCTTTTGTGTATCCCTCTCACTTTCTTTTGTCAAGCTACTCTGGCTTACAAGCTACGTTATAGTCACACACGTTTCTGTGCCACATATTATCATAAAATATATATATATTTTTAAACATAACTGCTCTTTTATTGTTCTGTGCAATATAAACATTCTTGTTTCCTTACTTGTCTTTTGCAATCACGTGTCTCCACAGACCTTCTATTTTATGTTAAAACAGAAGCTGAAAATTGGATGCCACATGTAGAAAATGAAGAAAACGAGTATTTCTGGGAGTCGAGGGTTGAGGATTGCGAAGAGGGTATTGACTTCCATAGCTCTTTTCTTTCTTTAATCTTTTAATGGAATAGTTGTATTATGTGTTGACATAGGTATCATAGTCAAGGCGAGGGGTTAAAAATTGTTCAGATTGCGATAAAAGCATGAAACTTTGCACAAATGGTCAACACAACATTCTGAACGTTTTCAGGGGTGGAGCCAATGTGAACTGTATATAGCATAGCAACGGTCACGAGGAAACATATTTACCTTGGCAACCAGCACATAGGATGACTGTGGACCAATTTTATTCAACGATTATGATGTATTTTAATATCTACAACTTCAATTTTCATTTAAACATCAATTTGGAGCAATTGTCAAAAACACGAGGCTTAATTTTAGTTGCTGGGCAACATATTTTCCTGAGCAACCAGCACAAAAGATGCCTGCAGACCAATTTTACTTATCAATTACAACGTATTTTATTATCTATAACTTTACCCGTCATATTTACATCACTCTAGAGCAATTGTCAACTGCAAAAGGCTTAAAATGGTTGCTAGGCAACATATTTTTCCTTAGCAACCAGTATATAGGATGTCTGCATACTAATTTTTCAAAACAATCAATAATGTATATTAATATCTAAAATTTTACTCCTTATGCTAACATTACTCTGGAGCAATTGTTCACTGCGGAAGGCTTCATAACCTATGCTGGGCAACATATTTCCCTGTTTGTATCACCATCTGAGCATTCCCCTCTCGCTTATTTTTGCCTATTTGTGGAGGACAATAATAATAAACAATGAATGCATGCTCCTGTTAATTATTTATTCAATCATATCCCTGAATTTTTGGTTTTTTTCTGTGCAGGTATGTATAGCTTCTTATTTGGTGGTGGAAGATGTGGTAATGGTCAACTAACCTACCCCTGCATGCTTAAAAATGGCAAGCCCCTTGCCTTCAGATACCCTGACAACTGACTGGTCTAAATGTGTCCTTTGTCAGGTAGACAGCAAAGAACAATTGACATGTCCCACTGATGCAGGTTATAAAACCATAGCTGAGAACATCCTTCAATTTAATGAACTCCACTGCATGCCAGTACAAATAGATTTCACACAATTGGACCATGGAAATGGTGTGGAGTCCACATTAATGGAACAGAATGCAAAGTGGCATAAATCCTGTAACTTGAAGTTTGGTAAAAGTAAACTGGAACGTGCCAAGGAGCGGAGGCGCAAATCTAATGAAGAAGCAACAACTTCTAAGCGGATTTTCACACGAAGCAGTACTGGAGAAGCACATACCTACATACCTGAAGACAGCAAAAGCCCTGTGTGCTTATTTTGTTCCAAACCGGAAACAAATGAGAAACTTCATGAAGTCTCCACATTCCAAGTAGATTTCCGTGTGCAGAAGTGTGCACATGAGCTCCAAGATGAGGATCTTCTGGCAAAATTAAGTGCAGGAGACCTTATTGCCCTTGAAGAAAAGTATCATACAAGATGCCTCACCAACTTGTACAACAGAGCACGTGGAATGGTCCCGCAGGAGCCAGGTACCTCAAGTGATCAAACATGCAAAAGCATCACATTAGCGGAGCTGATATCCTACATAGAGGAGAGGAGACAAGATGAGGACATTAAGGTGTTCAGGCTTGCTGCTCTTACCAAGCTATACACCGAGAGGCTGGATCAGCTTGGTGTGGCTGTTACCTCACGAGTAAATAGTACGCACCTTAAAGACCGAATTTTCATGCATCTCCCAGGTATGAAAGCCTATAAGGAAGGGAGGGATGTGTTCATGGCCTATGAGGATGATATAGGCACTGTCCTGCGACAAGGATATCAGACTGATCGAGATGAACAGAGTGTCATGATGACTCAAATTGCCGATACGATCCGACGTGACATTTTTACGCAAAAGGTAACATTCTCAGGGTCGTTCGACCAGACCAGTCAAGTGGAATCAGTGCCGCAGTCGCTTTTGTCACCAGTCAGCATACTCATCAATGGGTCAAATATTAAGGATCAAACGAGCAACACAAACCTCAGTCAACCAGTGCTCACCATTGCTTAGCTGTTTGTGTTCAGCTGCATCAAGAGGCGCCGGGACTATGGGAAAGTACCGCAAGTTTATCACAGCAAAGATCGGGAGACGCCACTACCAGTCAACTTGGGACTTAAGGCCCATGCATTAACCAAGGAACGGCAGTTGGTTGATAGCCTCTTTGCCCTTGGTGTGTCAGCCTCATATGATCGTATCATGGATATAATCACATCATTAGGAAATAAAGTCTGCAAGTATTATCACCAGATTGGCACAGTCTGTCCTCCCCAGATCCAGGAAGGTCAGTTTATCACCGCAGCGGTGGACAATATTGACCACAATCCAAGCTCAGCTACCTCCACCGGATCATTTCACGGCACAAGTTTGTCCTTGTTCAAGAATGTTACCACCGAGAGTACCACGAGTGATGACACCGACCGTGGTTTCACCCATTCAATAGCACCTTTAAAGGGGCAAAGAATGGTGAAGGACTTACCCATCGCTTACAGTGAAATAAAGCCTACAGGTCTGCCATCGAATGATGTCTATGTTCCACTCACTGCTGGTAACCTGACATCTTCCTGCAACACTCTGAGTAAAGAGATGGAGAAAGAATATGACTGGCTGAGTCATGTTGAGAATCTGTATGCAGATGAAATATCCTCTGAGTCTAACATATCTTGGGCAGCATACCATGCCAGTCTAATAGCAGAACCAGACATCTTACCATCCATCAATGTCATGCCCCCTCGATGTTGCGTCACTGTTTTGAAGTTATTCAGGCAGCTGTGCAACATGTCCACCCTGGCCAGATTCCAGTGATATGTGTTGATCAGCCCCTGTTTGCCAAGATGAAACAGCTATAATGGTCTATGGACAAGCTGTATGGTGAGGACAAGTTTGTCATACTTTTTGGGGGACTTCACACAGAGATGACCTGCAACAAAGTCTTGGGTCATTGGTGAGAACGTAGTGGTTGGGTAGAAGCTCTCCAAGAGGCAGAACTTGCCACTCCTGGCATTGTGGAATCGTTCCTGAAGGCATCCCATGTCACCTGTACCCGACATGCCCACCAAGTCACTGCATGTGCATTATATATGCTCCTGAAGAAGGCATATGATGTGTATCTCACAACCAACCCACAAGGTCCTCCAGAGAGTTTCAGCCTTTAGTGCACACGGCAGAAGAATAAAAGTCCACAGTTCCTGTATTGGTTCACATGTCTTGAACTGGAATTGCTTGTGTTGGCATTTGTGCGTTCATTGCGTATGGGTGACTTTGACTTGTACGTAGGTACACTCACTAGATTGACACCTTGGTTCTTCAGTCTCAACCACACCCATTACGCCCGTTGGATGTCAGTTCACGTGAGAGATATGTGTAGCCTTGATAGAACCCATCCTGATGTTGCCCAGGAATTCCAGCGTGGCAAGTTCGTCATTGCCAAGTCCCAGCGAAAATTCTCCCTGATCGCCATTGACCATGTCCATGAGCAGAATAACGGCGTGATGAAGGATGAAGGGGGAATAATTGGATTGACACAGGATGCCGACGCTCTTTTACGATGGGCAGTAGCAGGGCCGGAAGTTGTCCGCATCGTTTCTGAATTTGAGTCATCCATGGTAGGGAAAATAAAAAGTGATAGCCAAAGAAACCATCATGAGCAAACTGATGCCACCCAGAAGCTACTTGCTAAACAGGTGAATGCACTGGCAAATGTAATCGAGGGCATGGGGAGCCCATTTGAGGAAGAAAGCCAGGACCTTCTGAGACTCCATTCAAAGGACATAATGGACCAGCAGTCAATCGAGTGCCTCACCACTATACAATCAATGGGTCAAGAGCAGTATGCAACGTTTGTGGATGAACACCTCAGGGCAAACATAAAGCCAATAACAGCCACCATCACCAGAAACAAGGTAGTACTGTTCAACGAACAAGCAACAAGGTCCAAAAAAACAGGGGCACAGGTCAATCTTCTCAAAAGTGAATCCTCTCTCTTCACAAGGCTGGATGTTGCATGTCAGACAAGAGACGGTGACTTGGACAATTTTTTCAGCCACAAAAATCATCCATTTCCACTATCTCTCTCTTCCTATGGGCAGTTACTCTTGCCAGGGAAGAAGTCCGATCTCATAGATCGTCTTGAAAGACATGTAGAATATACACGTGATGTAAGGCTAGACACAGACGTGAGCGTCATGGATGGTGCTGTACTCATGAACATTCTTCGAAATGGAGGATGCAAGACATTTGGCGAGTACACCGCAAAGGTGTTTGTTCCACATATCAAAAGAGAGCAAAATCAGGCTCTACGAGTAGATATTGTCTGGGATCAATACTTCGACAACAGTCTAAAGGCAGAGACCAGAGAAAAATGTGCTACGGGCCCAAGTCAACGGAGACGTGTGGAGGTGTCCAGCCCCATACCAAAGAACTGGCAGCAGTTCCTTCTCTTGAACAGCAACAAGATAGAGTTGTTTAAACTTCTGAACAATGAACTGATAGCAAGTGCATCAGCAGAGCAGCCTCTTGTTGTTACCGATGGTGATACTGTACTCTGTGTACCTGCACGAGACACGACCAACATTGCTTCCTGCAATCACGAGGAAGCAGATTCCAGGATTATGGTACATGTCGCTGACGCTGTCATGCAGGGCTTTCACAAGATCCTTGTTCGAACAGTGGATACCGATGTAGTTGTGCTAACGGTAGCGGCTGTACAGCAGCTAGGAAGGATAGAACTCTGGATTGCATTCGGTAGTGGAAAGGACTTTCACTTAATCCCGGCTCATGAGATATGTGCATCACTTGGCCCACAAAAATCCTTAGTACTTCCGGTGTTTCACGCTTTCACAGGCTGCGACACTGTATCCTAGTTTGCCCAAGTGGGAAAGAAGACTGCATGGAAAGTGTGGGAAACACATGATGAGTTCACTAGAGCCTTCTTTGAGCTGCACGATTCACCAGAGCAAATATCTGAAGAGACAGATGCTTCCCTAGAGTATTTCACTCTCCTTCTCTATGACAGGACATCAACATGTGCCTCAATCAACGAAGTTAGGAAGCTTCTATTCACACGCAAAGGGCATCAGATGTCAGCCCTTCCTCCCACCAAGGCTGCCCTACAGCAACATATCAGGAGGGCAGTATTGCAAGGTGGGCACTACTTGGGGCGTACTCCCATGCCATATCGCCAGTTACCCTCTCCTGCTGAGTGAAGATGGACTTGCCCAGAACAGTGGAAGCCCCTGTGGACAAATCTGCCAGAAGCCAGTGCATCCTGCCCAGAGCTGCTGAAGTGTGCATGTAGGAGCAGGTGTAGACTGCAGTTGTGTACGAGCGCACTTACAATGCACTGTTTACTGCACATGCAGGTGAGATTGTGACAATGCTTAAAGCTATGGCGAAGGTCCAAAGAAAGTCCAAGGTGACAACATAATTGGCAGTTGCTCGTTGCTGGTTGCTACCGTGAATGTATTGTGTAGCAACAATGTTTTGATTTGATGTATGGTGTAAAATACCATTGCTTTCATTATATTTCCAGGAAGAAGGTCTTCTATTGATAACAAGACTGTTATGTTTAAGTTGAGTTAATGAGTTAAGTGAATCCCGTGTTCACAGGTAGTCTTCTATGTGTACTCAGATGGTTGCCATGGTAAATAGGTTACTAAGGCCTAAGTCACATTTGGCTCGGCGGCCGTAGGGTATACAAAATCTACGGTTACTAGCAATTATAGGGCGGCCACAGTATTTCCACGGTCACACAATGTAGCAGTCACATATGTTTTTATTTTTCGGGGAGCCGCACGGGGTATTTAGAAATCGTGGAGACCGAAAACGTGAGGGTGCCGTACGGTCTTTGATGTGATGTCGCACGGTGAGCTTAGGGCGTCCCTGCGGCGGCCATTGAATTTTCAAGGCAGACGCAAGGTAGCCTCAAGGTGCCCGCAAGGCGACACACAGCACACACAGTACGTTTAACCGGACGGAGTCCAACATGCATTGGGAGGTTAACGAGATGGGTCAAGGACACAATGTGAATCCAACAAACAAATTAATGTCCATTTCTTACCGAATGAGCAACGGGAATAGGTCCGCGGAACACTGCGCACACAAACAGGAAGGCACCGTTAATTAAAAAATGAGACGCACGACCTTACAAACATACCAAGAACATGCGACCCGGAAACGGTGAAGTGCGACCCGGAAATGGCCAAATGCGACCCGGAAACGATAAAAATGTTAGTGGACAAAAAAATAACGGACATTATCGGACTAAAAAATCGAGTTATCGGAAGTTAACTGGCCCGATAACGATAAATGGTAGTTAACTTCCGATAATAGTCCGATTTAAAAAAAAAAAAGTAAACTTTGATAATTATCTGTTATCGGATTATCGATTTTGTGCCCAACACTGGTGGCAAACACCTATGCTCCGATCTCTAGCGGTAGCGCACGGTGGATGCACGGTCGACGCAGACTGCCACGGAGGCCGTACGTAGGACGCACTGCGGGCGTAGGGGAACCGTGCATAGACCCTGCGTTGCCCGCAGGTAGTCACACAGACCGCAAGGCCACCGTGCGGCGACCGTGGAAATAGTGCGGCCGCCGTAATTTTTGGGGGGTTGGCAAAATTCATTTTTCATTGATAAAAGCCTACGGCAGCCGCACGAATAACGCAAGCCCACCGTACGCCCTACGTACGGTCGACATGGAACACATCTACATCACGGCTTCGGCTTGTCGATTGCTATGGCCAACGTAGAAATGAAAAAAATTATAACTCCGCGCTATAATTCCACGGCGACCCCTACGGCCTGTAAAAGATAGCCATACGGCGTAGGGCCACCCTGAGGCCACCTCAGAAACTCTGCGGCCGTCGCACGTTTCTGTCAATTCAGGGAGGATACGGCCGCCGTATCCTAGCCGTAGAGCAAATGTGACTTCGGCCTAAGCAACTAAATATTTAATGTTTTGTTACTTTCTGATAACAATTATGACAACCTGTATAGATTATTTACCCAAAACATTCCTCTTCTGTAGGCCATTAGGCAATGTGAAGTAGAAGCATCATTTACAAATAGAGGATAAATATATACATAGACAGTTGGTATTGTTTATCCATTACCTTGCAACAAAGCAAATGCTAATTTGTTTTGTGGTGACACTAATTATTGTGTTGTTTTTTTTCTGATGATACTAATTGTCTAAAACATGTCTGCTGATCGTTATGATGTTCTGTAACATAGCACCAACCTTTCCGAATGTAGTAAATAGGCTTAAAAAGTCCATTGCTAGGGAAATTTGTTCCCTAGCAACCGCTGCTAAGGAACATGCTGTATTCAATGGCTCCACCCTTGAAAATAATCAGTGTGGGTTGAAGAATAATTGTGTCAAGTCTCATACTTTTATCACTTACTGAGCAATTCTAGCTGTATTTTGCACCCATCGCCTAGAGCCCTAGCCGATCATGATGATGATCGAATTGCAAGTCACATTGTTTTGTAATGCTTTTGAAATTACGTCGCTATACTTTTGCCATTTCAGTGTTTTTTTTTTCCCCCTTTATGTATACCTCACACCATATTTGTTCTGCTCTTTTTTTTTCTTTTTCTCCTTCCATTCTCCAATGCCATTGAAACTGGCAGTGCTGTTGATACCTCACAATACAATAGTTTGTGCTGACAATCATGCCACTTTTTCCACCAGGATTTTTTTAGATCCTCGTGGAGGATCTCTAAGTCTTACTCACGTTGTTGTTCTTCATCTTCTTCTTGTGGACTTTTTTGTTTCACAGCCTCCAGTTTTCATCGAAACTTCCTGAAACTTGGCATATACAGTGGGGAGAACAAGTATTTGATACACTGCCGATTTTGCAGGTTTTCCCGCTTGCAATGCACGTAGAGGTCTGTAATTTTTATCATAGGTACACTTCAACTGTGAAAGACGGAATCTAAAACAAAAATCCTGAAAATCACATTGTATGATTTTTAAATTATTAATTTGCATTTTATTGCATGAAATAAGTATTTGATCACCTAC
>BROF01003473.1:70339-88240 GCA_024346535.1 Eptatretus burgeri | reverse complement strand
ATATATATATATATATATATATATATATATATATATATATATATATGTTGCGAAAGACTGTGACACAACCTGTTCATTCAAGTTGTGTAAGTGGAGCATGAGCATACAGCAGGGTCAGTCTCGTTACTTTTTAGACGGACCTCATAATTCCCGTGATCAATGTGCACTCAAAGTTTTGACGTCACTTGAAAGCTTGTCTCACTTTTTCACCAAGTAATTACAAAATATTGATAATTGGTAATATGACTCGATATATTGTCATTGGTCCCAAATTTGAGCAAAGAACACCCAAGGTGAGGATAAGATGCCGTCTTGAGGCAATGGAGGGAAGAGCAAGTAAAAACCACCACACATGCAAATTAATTAAACATAACCAAAACGCGGCTCTGGTGGTCAGCTCATTGCATCCCACGGCGGTTAGCATACTGTACCTCCATCAATGTTTATTCCATCCATTGTTATACTTGTCTGCCAACACAGTTTAACACTAACCTTCATGACGTTCTTTGTTTTGCATGTGGAATAGCCTGCTTTTAGTCCCTATTCAGAGATTAGTATGTTTATGAGTTGCAGCCGCCTTTCCCCTACCCTCTCCATACTACCAGACACATAAAGAGCAGCAGTTTTGAGTGAGTCCTGATCTCATTTGACATTGAACCCACATTAGACAGCTTGCTCAATTATCAGTACATCGATGGCCACACTGGTCTTCATTTATTGTCTTCCCACCCCTCTTGCACTCTCTTACTGTCCTTTCTTTGTTATTCTCCGACAGCAGCACGTCTTGTTTTTTCTCTCTTGCAGTGTGATGTTTGGCTGTTTGTGTGTGTGTTTTTTTTCTTCTTTTTCGCAGAGTTGGAAGTGCAGTTGTCCATCCCAGAAAGTGTTGCAAGCTCCTTCCTTGAGAAGGTGCAAACTGCTGCTGATGAAGTACAGACTTGTCACCTTTACTGCAAGCCTGTAGAGATGAAGCCAGTGCAGACTGTTGTGGTAGTTTTGGAGGATGGAGTTGATTGTCATAGTTTTGAGTGCAAAGCATGTGGTAAGATGTGCAAGAACAAATCTCGCTTGCTTACGCACCTCCGAGGCCACACTGGTGAAAGGCCTTTTGAGTGTTCAGAGTGCGGTAAGACCTTCATGCATAAACCCAGCCTAAAATCTCATTTCCGGTGTCACACAGGGGAAAGGCCCTTTGAATGTGATGTATGTGGGAAAGCTTTCATGCACAAATCTAGCCTTGTAGCTCATCTCAGGTGCCACACAGGTATTCAATCCTTTAAGTGCAAGGAGTGTGGAAAGGCTTTTACTCACAAATCTAGTCTGGTAGCCCATCTCAGATGCCATAAGAATGAGAGACCTTACAAGTGCTTTGACTGTGGGAAAGCTTACATCGAAAAATCCCACCTTGCAGCTCATCTAAGGAGTCATACAGGTGAAAGGCCCTTTAAGTGTGAGGAGTGTGATAAATGTTTCATGCACAGATCAAATCTTAAAAAGCATGTTGGTTGTCACATAGGAGAGGGTCGTGCCAGGCCACACACATGTACAGAATGTGGCAAGTCTTTCCTCGATAAATCTGGCTTAACCACGCACTCAAAGTTTCACAAAAAGGAAAGGCCACATGAATGTGGTGAATGCGGCAAGGCCTTCCACCAAAAGTCAGGACTGGTGACTCACCAGAAACTTCACAGCTCTGAACGGCCATTCCAGTGCACAGAATGTGGCAAGTCATTTCTCCAAAAATCACGCCTCACAACTCATCGAAGGTTCCACGTCGATGAACGGCCGTTTGAGTGTCTGGAATGTGGTAAGGCATTTCATCAGAAGCAGGGCTTGATGACCCACATTCAATGTCATACTGGCGAAAAGCCTTACAAGTGTGAGGAATGTGGTAAGGGTTTTTGTCGTAAAGCTGTACTCGACATTCACCAAAGTTGTCATTCTGATGAAAAGCCTTTTGAATGTAAAGAATGTGGCAAGGCTTTCAGTCGCAAATCTGTGCTCGAAAAGCATCTGAAGCTCCACGTGCGCATTCGCCTTGCACTTGAGCGTCGGAAGATGAGCGAACTGAAGCAATGTGGTTAGTATGTTGGAAAACCTCAGTAGTGCACTCATGTCGAGGAAATTTGCATGCGTTTGGAATACCCCAATGGTAGTTTTGGAACTAAGTGCTCAGATTTATAAAGTAAAATTAAATAAACAAATGTGTAAGTTGCTTTTCATCTGCAGAGCTTCATTTGGGTCAATATTTATTTGAACAGTTGGGTACTGTGAAAGTTTTTTTTGTTTGTTTAAGCAATTGTTGCTGCCAAAGTCATGACTTTTTCACATATGATCTCCACAGTTGTGGTTTGGAAATGCAGTCACTCATAACATTAATGAACATCTAAAAACATCACCAATTCTGACAGCACGTAAATGAAGCCTAACATTGTTTTATTGCTTGAACAGAGTAAAGATTGCTTCATCTTGGTCACTTAAATGTTTTTGTTGCAAAACCCTTTTTGGTCAGATGTTGGGAGAGAGGCCAAGGCATCACAAGTTATTGAATAGGGAAGCTGATCAAAAACTACACAGGAATGATTGAAGAGCTTGTTGATAGGATGTAATACCATACATTTGATATGGTTAAGGAGTATTCAACCAATTGTGCCCAAACCCAAACATTCTTCAAACTGTTGCCTCTTCAGTTTACCACCAATTATTTCCCTTTATACCGTGCTGAAGACTATTCCAAATGAATTGCTACATCTATATTTCAGATTTATCAAATTACAACTCGAGCCCGAGCTGTACTGTAAACGTCTTCACTACATCCAATTTAGACCTTGATTAAACAGTGCTCAAGTGTTGAATGTAAACTGCACAAGGAACTTAAAACTGCACTGTTGTCATCACACACAAATTGATGCTCGTGGAAGGTGTTAATGAGAAATGGCACAAGGACAATGTGCTATCACGTGAGACGGGAGGGAGCGTCCAGATGTGGGATGACTTGAGTTGAGTGAAAGAACAATTGCAGAGCTTGCGAGGAGATCCCATGCTACAAGTGAAACATTTTGGAGCATTAACAAAGATATTCAGACATTTCCATGAAGCATAAAGGATCCGGTGATGAAATGCGGTCGTAAGTAAAGTATACAATAGCATTTGGTTTCATGATACAGGAGTGCAGGGCCAAACGTCTTTCTTTACTTTTTCATTACCTTCTTTTCTGTTAGGAATTTATAAAGAAATATTCCTGTGACATTCAATAAATGTGCAGTTACAGGAGCATTTTTAGATTACACTAAAAGAAAATCCGAATTTTAGTTGTTGGTTTTGTTGAAAAACAAATGTTATAGGTTGTTGTTCATTGAGCTTAGGTTTAAGGAAACATTTATGAACTAGATTGGTTGTTTGTGTATTTTCTTTCTTTGTATTGCTCTTCTGCACCTTGGTGCTAATAAACAGTGTGATGTGTCATCGGAGAGCGATGCATTACCAAGCTATGTAATAGCTACATGAATTCTCATCAGGGTACCCAAACGAAAAGGAAAGTAAATGGGCAATGAAAGGCAGAGAAATAAGACCCAAAACAGATTGGCATTGAGGCAGAAAACTTTCCTGTAACAACACGAATGCATTTGGGACAATTTGGAGCAATATAGAGTAAATGTAAAGTTATTGTGTGTAAATATTTATTTCTTGGTGAAAGGAAATTAAAATCTAACTGGTTGGGGGGGTGGGGGTGGAGGAGGGATATTTTGACACTTTTGAAATGGACTGTTGAAAAACTTGCATCTTTTCAAGCCGTCGAGAATAGAATATTGAGAGCTTAAATGTCAAGAACAGAATTGCTAATATTTGGCCATGACCAGCATTTTCTCCAAATGTAAAGTATTTAGTTCCATGTTGAAAGTTCTGTTTTTTTGGGGGGTTTTTTTGCGGAAAGGCGCAGAATATAAAGAAGAAGAATGAAAACATGTGGATAAGCTAAAGCTTGCTTCTAGAGGATTTCAATTCACTGTTGGCCATGTCAGGTTAGAATTTTCTTTTTGTTAAACTGCGAACATAGGGGCCACAGTGAGGTGTTGCATTTATGCCATTTGGTTAAAAAAAATATTCCTTTCTAGTACATGTAAATGTTTGCTTTCCTCTACAAGACAGTTTCAAGACTGGCAAGATATTACAATCTTTCATCAAGCCTCTTCTTATTGCAAGACTTGAATGATTATTATAGACAAGCATCAAGTTGATTATATTAAAAGCTTTGCTGGGTTTTTTTTCGTACTTTCTGTACATGTATTTAGATTCTTCTTTTCGTTGCGCTTCTTTATGAACTTGTCTCGCAATGAAAATTCAATAAAACTCTGATGAAAATCAACTTTCCATTTTATTGTTTCGATTGCAACTTGCATTGCTTGGAATTATTGCCTCAATGTCTCTGACAGGAATATGCAGAGGTAGCGCACTTGCTTTTGAGCCATCTAGTCTGGGTTTGATCCTCGCTGACTATCTGTTGGGTTTCTTTGCAGGCAGGGCAGTGCATTCAGATTTCATTTCGGTTTATTAAAGAAAACATCCTTCATAAAGACAGTCAGAAGACTGAGAGATACAAGGTTAACATCAATATATCAAGAAGAACAAGAAAAAGAGCACTCAGAGATTGCAGACCCTCCCCAGGACCTCTTTTGTGTGGCGTTTGTGTACTGGTGTTACGTAATTAATGAGACATAATTAGAACTGCCACTTTATAACTGTTGGCAGTGAAGACCAGGCACCAAGATGTCCCGCTTTGATGCAACCCTGCTTTGATCGGACACCTGACCCTAACCCATGACGTTTTTTTTAATTATTATTCATTATTCAATTGAATATAGAATGAGATTAAAATCGAATGGAAGACCAAATAGGTACAGTCCTGCATTAGAGTAATCAGAAGGAACCCAAACAAGCAAAGATGAAGTCATCAGGAGGAACCTGGATAGCATTCACATTACAGCTGCTACTCCTCTACCCTCAAACCCATCCAGGCACAAAAAAAAAAAAAAAAATGAACCCATGTCAAAAAATTAAATAATCCTGGCTGCCAGACCATGCATCTGATCAAGTTGAAATTTAAAACATATATATTCCCCATTTTCACATGGTATTTTTCAAAAAAATTTCATACTGATCAGATATGGCATTCTACATATGCAATTATGATGTCATAACGAAGGCAGCTATGATGTCATCAAAAAATCACACTCATTCCCCATGAGGAGTACTTGCCATGTGCCAAGTTTAAATTTTTCCCTTGGTGTGGTTTCAGATACAGTGGTCCAAAGTGTTTCCGTTTTTCCAACATGGCTGCACACCACGTGACCTATGGCATCATCATTATGACTATCACATTCTACATGAGTCGTCGCACCTATGGTGACAATTTTGTCTCAATCCGACAAGCGGTTTCGGAGAAAAAACATGAAAGTTCTGTGCTGACAAACAGACAGACAAACAAACGGACCCAAACGCAATGCCCTCTCCTTTGGCGAGGGTAATCATGTTAAAACAAATATAAAAGCACCAATATTACAAGCTAAATTAAAACACAACTCAAACAAATATAAAACAGGGTGTGTCAATAAAAAGCAAAACATTTCAAAACTTTATTAACTAAAACATTGAGTAATAAAACAAAATATTAACTCCGAAAATATAAACCAAATCATGGAGAAATGAAACTCATTATGTGTTAATGCGCTTAGAGTTGAGGTGTTCAATGTGAGCACCCCCACGAACACGCACAACGCTCATTCACCCGAATTGCCAAGTTTTCAATGACGTTTCTGCAAGTTTTAATGGTTACTGTCTGCACATAAGCCTCAACTGCTGCCTTCAGATCAGGTTCAGATCTGCTGGATTGCATAGGCTCACCTGACCAAAGTCCAGGTGAGCTAAAAAGGGAAAACATTTATATTTGACTTTGATAATATGGGATAAGTTTCATCTTCCAAGATATAAAAGGAGCTCGGTCTTGGTGTGTTTGCATCCCTCATCCGTGCATGCATGCGTGCATCCGTCCATATGTTAACAATTGGCATATGGGGGATACCACTAATCCCTACACAATCGGCAGTGCAGCATGAACATACGTGTGCAGCACAGCACAGCAATGCACGCATGTACACACATACACGTACACACAGCATATAACGTGCTGCACATACACGCATGAGGAGAGTTTGTTTCTTGGTATGGCATGTGGCTAATGCATACCCTAAGAGAGGGGAGGGGGCGGGGGAGGGGGAGGGTGAGACTGTTTTTTTATTTTAATCTTTCTCTTGGTATGTTGTATATTATTTGGAATTCAGAATCTAAAAAAGGCTGTGATGAATATCCCATGAACACCCCCCCCCACACCTCCTCGCTCCCTGAGTGTATAGCTCGGCCGGTATCTATACACTGCTTATTTTTTTTATTTTTTCTCATTAAAAATAGCCATTTAAATTTTTTTTAGCAATTACACAAAGTCAGTGAAGTGACAGATCTTGCATCGTCGTTTAATATGGAACAGGACAAACTTGGCTCTCATTATATGGAACATTTAAAATGGTGGGGGATGTCACATGTTTATTAAACAAGTACAAATTATGATTAACTTGCCCCCTTCTCCCCCCCCTTCATTTTTTGTGAAAATGCTGTCATTCAGATTTTCTTCAATGAATCGTACTCAAATCCGCAATTTGGTGTCTGTCTGTTTTTTTGACCACGATACATTTGGTCATTACTTATCCAATCTCAACCAAACTTGATAGGATGGCTAAGGTCACGTGATGGAGGTTGTAGCCAATGTAGCGACGTCATTTGTCTCCCTCCCCAAGGGGGTTTTCCTCTTTGGGGGAAATCCGTGTTCAGGTATATATATATATATATATATATATATATATATATATATATATATATATATATATCCGTGTGTGTTTACCGTTTGAACCTTAGCAGCCATTTTACCAGCCGCTATTAAAACCTCCATCAACCCAAGCGGCCAGATTTTCCTCCAAGGAGCCCAGGGTGGTGGAGTTGAAAGCCCAAGGAGCTCAGGGTTCAAAGGGTTAAGATAGCTAATCGTGGAACTTTTTTTTCCAAGATCACTTCTAATAACAAAAGCAATATGGTCAAAGTAATGCTGTGATGAAACAATATTAATGCAGTACGAATAATATCCCCTCTCTCAGGGGTTTTTGCTCCTGAGACAAATGCTGTTCATCATCACACCGTTTGAAAGCCTTTATCCCTGAGCAGGGGTCAGCTTTTTTGCGGGCTCCAATCATGGTACCCTTTCTTGTGGCAATGTTTTTTTACGGCTGGATCCCCTTCCTGATGCCAACCCTTTAGTCGCCTTTAACCCTGTAGGGATAATTGCCAGTATACTGGTGCTCATTTCGCTATATATGGGAAACCGGATTTAGGCATGGGCAAGCTAGGTAGTTGCCCAGGGGCCTCCACAACCAGGGGGCCTCCACATATTTCATGAAAAAAAAAATTGATAGGAAAAATGTATTTGTGAGTGCCTGAATGGTAGTTTGTAGTTAGTGGAACAGATATAAGATATTCATGTTATCTCATTCTCTATTTTATATAGAAGTTCAGATTCTTTGTTCTTGAAAAATATACTTTATGGATGACTGTAAATATGTCTTGTCACCTTTTTAGTATTCTCAGGTAGGGTGGGCCTCCACCACTGAAGGGCTACCCAGGGGCCACCACATGTCTAAATCCGGCCCCGTTGCTCACCTTCAGAAGGATGACAGGCTGAGTCAACCCCCTTGATGCTAACTCAGTGGCCAGTGGGGCTTGAACTCAGGACCCCAAGGACCCCAAGCCACCACCTTAACCACTGAACCACAGTATGACCACTCCTTGGCTTTTTTTTCACAATATCTTGGCTATTCGTTGTTCACCTTGGCGTATAGGTTTTCTATAGGTTTTCTTGGCGTATAGGTTTTCTATTATCATCGCTTTTCCGAAACCTTGTGAATTGTTGGCTTTTTTCATTGGCTCACCCTTGGCATTTATGAAAATGAGGAGTGGTCACACTGCTGAGCCACAACAGGCTCCTTCGACAAACGCTGTTAACGTGTATAAATAAGTTTATTTCGTGGTGCACCCCCACCAGAGGTAAAATATATAATAAACCATAAACACATTGAAATTATAACCTTTTTAAACAGTTTCCACTGCTGTTGAACACTAAACTTGAAAACGAGGAAACAAAGCCGAACCCTCTCGAGGCGTCCAGAAGTCGGAAAGCCCCGTCCCTGTGTATTCATTATCAGGCACGAAGGAAGTGCGTCACAGCTGCCTTTGCCCCATTGGTTGGACGGCTCGCTCGACTCCGCCCACAAGCAAAATCAAACGCCGCCATTTTGTGTGGCTCCGCAGGCCGCAGGCTTCAGGTGTTACCCCTCGGGGTTCGGTCCATGGCCCAGTGAAATTGAAAACATCCCAGGTAAACAACCACAATGTGTGTGCATGGTTTTGATTCATGGATGTACACCGGTGTAAAGACTTCAAGTTACCCCCCCTTTTAAGTTACCTCCCGGTAATGTGAAATCGATTTCATCCTACCCCCTACGATTTCAGATTACCCCCCTCAAAACATTTATTTATGTATGTTTATTTACAAAAAATAGTAATTTAATTGATATTGAAAACTAATTAGGGAAAAACCATTGACCACGTGACCGCCTTTAAAGAGTTTGCAATGAATTTTGATTTTATTATGAATGATTTTATTTTAATATTGTTATTAAATGAAATCAGTATTTCTCATAGTTATAGTTTTTGCCACATTTTTATGAAATCCTTCTTCGATATAGTTGATCCAAATAGACATACTGGTATATCTTTTTAACCAACTCAGACTATATTATATTTACAATTATGGTAACAACACAATAAAATCAATGTATAAGAAAGGCAATGAAAACAGCTTATTTTTTAATTCACAATTTCGTTGTGGTGGTGGTGGTCGTATGGCAGCTAAAGGCCCTGTCACACCTTGACGATTTCGCCAGCGTATGGCAACGTATCAAAATGTATGTAAAACGCTGGCGTACGCTCAACTATTGATGTTTTTTTTCAGTTTTGGGCGTATAATAACGAGTTGGACGTATGCATAACGTACACAGAACGTTTCGATAACTTATACCAACGAATGCTTAGCGTGTTGTCGGCGTTCACAACTTATGCATAGCGCGCGGCAGCGTATCGCCGACGATCACGTGGACATCGACTCACCATGGAGTCTGAAACACTGACGGGTTCCTCCTGTGAAGCCCATTTTTATATACCAATTCCCCTAAACGCTGCCAATACGCCATTATACGGTAGCTGTAAGTTAGAAACACGTCCAGTAAGTTCTGTGGTCGTCCGGAAGACGTCAAATTTGTCAATATGCGTTGGAGATACGTTACACATAGGTTCAAAGCATGTTACTCTTGATTAAGAAATAAGTTTCGGGTACGCCAGACATTACCTCGACGTATTTTGACTTGTGAGTAACTTACAAGTGACGTGTTTCAACGATCGCATAACGTGCCTACAACTTATGGCCAGCGTATGTGGAACGTGTGAGTCATATGCTGGCATACGTCGAAAAATTTTGAGCATGCACAAAATTTGTCGACGAGCTTGGCGTACTACAACGTATGCCAGCGTGCTTCAGCGTGCTCTTAACGTATACAAAACTTACCCATAACGTATTCGATGTGTGCCAGCATATTCGCCAATTTTTTTCATACGTCGACATACGCTGGCTAAAACGTCAAGGTGTGACAGCCCCTTTAGCTGCCGGGGTAGCTATCATTTCTTGAAGCGCGACTGTGTCGCTGATGCAGTGCCCCTCTACCAGTACACACACTGGAACTGGTACTCATTTGGCCGACCTCGGAAGGATGACAGGCTGAGTGTGCAGCCTGGTGTTGGATCAGTGGTTAGGGTCGTGGCTTGGGATCCTTGGGTCCTGAGTTCAAGCCCCATCGGCCACTGAATTAATACACCAGGAGGTTGACTCAGCCTGTCATCCTGCCGAGGTCGGCAAAATGAGTACCAGTTCCAGTGTGTGTACTGGTGGAGGGGCACTGCATCAGCGACACAGTCACGCTTCAAGAAATGATAGCTACCCCAGCAGCTAAGCTGCCATATGACCACCACCACCAATACAATTAACATTTTTGTTTCATTTTTTATGTTTCCAGACTTTGAGACGAGCTTTCAATCTTGTATGTTTTACGTGTTCTATTCAATAAACGTATCATGAGTTGTGGGCATAAGAATTTATCATTTCAGCTAAATCAGGGAGGGGAGTAATGTCAAAGTGCGGGGGTAATATGAAATCGGGTTCAGGCTACCCCCGGGGGGGGGGGGGTAACTTGAAATCGATTTCAGATTACTGAGAGGTAACTTGAAAGGGGGGTCTTAAAGTCTTTACACCGGTTTATGTTTATTTTTTATTGTTTTCAACACAATATCGGCAGCGATCTGTGGTATTATACACCGCCCGAATAAATGAAGGTTTTTTTTATTAACCAAATTTGGTTTTAGCCCGATTTTTCAAGGGTGAATAGTATGAATATACAGAAGGGTGTTTCTTCATGCACGTAATTCACGTAAAGAGATGAGCAATTTCCTCAATTTTATGTTGATATTGCAATTGTAGTTGTTTTGAATATTGTGTTTGGCGAGGTAATGTGTGTGACACAAGCCTCGTGTTGGCATCAGCGGCACAGTTGCGCTCTCCCAGCAATGATGCAAACAGCAGCCAGAGGCTGCGTACAAAATCGAATAATGTGTGTCTTGGCTGCTACCTTCACACGTGGGTGGGTTTCACAAAGTGGAACGGAGTTCTTGCTCCCAGGTCTCAAAAATGTCCACCTGTGTGTGTGTGTGTGTGTTCGTTTGTTTGTTTGTGTCTGAACGCTAAAGATGGCCTACTGTCCTGTTGGGGTCGGGTTGTAGGGGGTGGGGGATGCATGCTGAAGTTACAATGCTTTTTGGTATTCTCCTCCTCTTCCCTTTACAAGGGTTGGGGTCCAATGGCACCAAGTTTCTGCCATGCCTGGGCCATGATACTCTTCCACCTCCCTCTGTCCTCAGCCAACTATCTCCACTCTCCAACCACTCTGACCTTAAGGATATCCCTCCTCACACAATCCACCCATCTCAACCACAGTCTACCTATTTTCACCTTTCTCTTTCAATCGATTCACTCTCTTTGCCATTCTCTCTCTTTCCCCATGCGCACCAAGTGTCCAGCCCATCTCAGCCGGAATTTCACCAATCTTCCCGTCAAACTCATCTGCACACCAATCTCCTTCCTCAGTTCATCCATCCTCCAATCCATTCTCTTCTCTCCCGTAATCCTCCTGACCCAATTCAGGGGTTTCCTTATTTTTTTGGAGTGGGAGGCTACCAGTAAAAAGTAGCAGGTTACCATCATCGCGAGCGAAGCGAGCGCAGCTGTATGGCCGGTGTCCAGGGCCCGCCTAGGGCCCTGGAAGTTGGAGGATCTTAGATGGCTGGAGATGCATTCTAGCATGATTTCTGACATGAAATAGTTCTTATTATCATGCTGTTGGGGTGGAAAACTCCACAAAAACAGGTGGTTAGGTTAGGCTTATACTGGATGTAGTTGCATTAACATACTGACTGACTGATATTCAGCTATACTGTATAGTTAGTTCAAGCAGCTTTTAAACAGGGTTCATTAATTTAAGGCCATGGTTTAGGGCACACCAAGGTGTCTGGAAGATGGAGTATCTAAGCACTTTAAAAGAGAGACATTTCAGCAACATTTGGGTCATACCTTAGTTCTTAATCGGGAGATGATACTACACATGGTGGAGTACATTGAGCAATCTGAAGTAAGTGTGTTACATAATAATAGTGTAGATGAACTCGCATTCATTAAGGAAACCATATTCCATTTCACTTCTGTGAGTGTTCAGGGTTTGCTGTATGAATGCTTTGAGCATGAAGGATTAGATTATTATAATAATGTTGGGTAAAATGTGCAAACCAAACTATTAACACTGCAAATTCTGTATACATCAGGATAAGTTTTATTGAAGTAATAGACTTATAGTGGTATTGTCACGGTGTCACTGAATCAGGAACTGCAAGTTGATATTCTTGCAGAGAGGGTGACAAAGTCCTGGCAGATTCAGAAAGCGAGAAAGAGTTTGCCGGTTGATTTACAGTGGGATGGTTGACTGGTTCAGGAGAGGGAGAGCAGACTGGTCCAGAAACAGGGAGAGGTTCAGGTGCAGGGATAGGGAGAGATTCAGGTTCAGAGACTGGGAGAGATTCAGGTGGAGGGACAGGGAGAGGTTCAGGTGGAGGGACAGGGAGAGGTTCAGGTGGAGGGACAGGGAGAGATTCAGGTTCAGAGACTGGGAGAGATTCAAGTTCAGAGACTGGGAGAGGTTCAGGTGGAGGGACAGGGAGAGGTTCAGTGAATTCTGCAAATAGCAAATAATTAAAATGTACATGTGTTGTATACTTGTGAATGAAAAATTGTGAATTGAAAAGTTTCCCATGCTATCATTTTTAATGTGGCCCACACCCCACTCACTAAATGTACTGAAAATTGCTTGGATGTTAAGCAGTGGAGCAACTGAAAATAGTCCAAATGCATTCATCACTGTGAGAGACTGCTTTTCAAAAGGGCCTACCATTAGCCAGAAGTTGAGGGCCACCTCAAACAATGACAACACCTAAACTTCACAACTCCCTAAATATCTGATGAACTATTTAAGCATAGAGAAGCTAAGTATTATATTTGTAAATTTTCTTTCATTCACTTTATGCATATTTTCCCTCTTCGATTTCATTTTACTTTGTTAAATATTGTTTGTTATTATTTTATTGTGTTTTGTTTTGATTTAATAAACAGCACAAACTAATAACTTCAGACTAGTATATTGTTTGAAAATGAATGATAAACATGTATTTCACTTCACTCGTTTTCTGATAATTTCTTGATTTGATGTCAGCGAGCTTCAATCAGTCAACCAATCAAACATTCTATTAGTGTGAATACTGCGTCAGTCACAATCCCAATTTTGGTAAACTTCCACCTTGCAATATCCGCCAATATCGTGTTGTTATACCGTCAAGAAAAGCTCTTAAGTCTATGGTACATGCATGTACCTGCGGTACCAGTATTCAGTTGGCCAGTTCACAGCTGCTTATACTTGGCCTTCACTTCAGTGAATAAACAGCGATTTTCAGTGCAAATAACCACGAATAATAAGATGTACAAAAGCTGCTTTAAGCTTACAGGCTAATTACTTTATAAATTAAAAAAGGCACAACGGGTGACCGTGTATTTTGGAGCCGCATCACTTGACAAAAGCTCAAAATGGACGAGGTGAAACCCGTGTTTCGTGAAACAACGACGTCGCACTCGTGAGAGTGCAAGTTTAGACCAATTACTGATGGCCAGAAGCTTACCTCCCATGTCTTTGGACTTCTTCGAAAATCCAAAGTCAAACAGGGATTTTCGTTTCGATGCCATCGTTTCGGCACCGAAACTGCGAGGCCTACAAAGTTTATTTTCTTGAGGTCATTGCTGTATCAGGGTATCAGGCCAACAGTCCAAAACGAGGCTAAAGCAGAGAACCCTCTATTGCAGGAGGCGTGTTTTAGCTGCTTGTGTTATTATTCGGTCATTGTTGTGCTAGACCTGACGAGAGTACTAACAGTAAAAGTAAGCCTGCTTTTATCGAAATACTCATGTGTTTTTGTCTCGGATTTTAAAACGGGGGGTGCAGAGATTTCGTGGTGACAAAAAAATATATATATTGGCGCTGAAGTAAGTGGCGACCTTTGACATTTTTTCTCTGAGTAGACGGCTGCGGGTCGCCGGTAACCGGCTTCTAAGGAAACCCCTGCCAATTGTTCTCGCAATTCCAATATGCAATGTTTTGACAAATTTCTCTGACATGGCGAGTGACCCGTATTTTGCGGGGTTTGAGCCATTTTTCTTTCTTTAAACCCGCGGATCCGTTTTAGTATCGTTAAAACCCGTATTGGATGGAAAGTACAAATAATTTCAAAAACGCAATGTTTAGCTTCCATTCCACTCGCATGGATCCACATACAGAGTGACACAGATCTGTAGCGATCTCCATCCGATATGCAAGGTACCACTCTAGTCTGAATCTGTTGGCTGGGTGACGTAATGAGTTTTACCCGTCCGACCAATCCCTTCAATCCTCATCTACACGCATCGTCACTCCCTCTCATCTACAATTTGTCATCACCCCAAATCAATCGGCAAGCCCATTCACTTTCCAATTCGCTCTTCGACTTCATGCTGTGAGATTTATCGGTATTTTTGAGTCTTTCGAGTCTGTTTCATTCCTCTCTTTTTTTCCCGCCTTTGGAATAAACTCCCACACTCTCTCCAATCCCAATCTTCCCTCCAGGTCTTCAAAACAGCTGTTCACCACCATCTCTTATCTTCCCCCATCCAACACCACAATCTTTTCTACCCCCATTAGTCCACCTCAAACCCACATCCTTCAAATTCCCTGCTTTCCTTCCTGAAAGTCCCTGTAGTGTCCATCTTGTTTACTCCGTGTACCCAGCCCCATCCCTCTCCCTTCTACAGATTTCATCATGCCTCTGTTCCCCACTGCCCTTGTTAAACGTCATGTGCGTTAGCTCCCTATACGAGCCTTAACATTATATATATATATATATATATATATATATATATATATATATATATATATATATATATATATATATATATATGCAGTGAGACGAATAACATGACTCTTCCTATCGCTCCTGTCGGGAGAGGGTGTACTCGTGTTTAAAATGAGGCAAAACATCTCATGGGTGGGTGTGTTACGAATAAAGTTATCCTGTGAATATTATACCTGCACAAATATAACAAAAATTGCATAAATCAGGTACAAATCACATCATCCAATGATTTCTTTATTTTCATCTTTATAATGATCACAGGAAGAGATAACGACACCATCACTGTTTTGCAGCAAGCATGGTTTCACAAAGAAAGAATCAACATATTGCTCAACCGCTTATGTTGCAACATTGTTATAAGGAGCCAAAATTTTCTAAAGCCAACAATAATAATTCCTCGATCGAAAAGTAATAATATTTAACAAGAACAATCGACAAAGGGGGAAGTTGCATACAATGGGTTTTATGGGCCAATGAAAAAAAAATTGATGTGCAGCAAATGAGAAGTTGTGTTTCACATGAACTGGAAAGAAGTGGAAGAAGCTTTATTTCCCCAAACTTCATTTCTTGCGAAATGCTTGAGAAAACTCTGCAAACAAAGACACCAAGTTTCAGTTTGCTTGTCGTTATATCGGAACCGAGTGGCGTGAACACAAGAAAATGCAAAGCCTAAAAGATTGCTGGCATGAAAATGCACCATTAAAATCAATATGTCCATCCTTGGAGGTGTCCATGTGTTTCAACACACTGTCTAAGTCCTCGTCGTCAGTTCCACAGGATTCCTGCAGTGCCGCCTTCAGCTCCATCACGGAGACTTCTCCTGAGCCATCCTGAAAACAAAAACAGATGGATTGAGCAATCAGGAAAAACTTGAATGACTGATTAAAATAAATAAACAAGACCATGTAGGATGATAAACGACATTGGAGAAGGTCTCCATTACAGAGGTTACTCAATATTTACTTCCGCCACCAAAGGTAGACCGAGGTTATGTTTTCACCACTGTCTATTTGTTTGTTTGTCTGTGAACAGGACATCTCAAAAAAAAATTATGGATGGATTCAAATGAAATTTAGTGGAGAGGTTGGGTGTGTGACGAGGAGAAATTGATTCAATTTTGGTGAAGATTGGGATCCGATAATTTTTTTTAAGCGATTCTTCACCATTGAAAGATGGGGCCTAAAACGAGATACAAGCACGGTATCTCAAAGGGTTGTGGATGAGTTGGTTCGGTGACAAGAACAAGCCGATTCGATTTTGGTTCAGATCCAGATCCAGATCCGCCCTATCATCGGATACAAAATGTAAACTGTACTGCTTGGCAGAGGTTTTGGCTCCACCGAGTGCCGTTCTTGTTGCCTAACGCGAAACGTAACACCATAATGACGTCCCAGACATAACGCTGTCTTACTACACCAGTCATGTTGAAGTCTAGTGTCTGAAATTCAGCCCATCACCGATGGAAGTCAGATAGAGTCCGGTGCATGGGTCCCGGTGTTACATTGCTGTCTGAAACGACAGGATGGATTGAGTGCTGGATGCCAGGATGACGTGGACGTCCATAAAGGCCTAGCCTAGTGCTAGACATAACGGCGTAATGACGTCCCAGCGAAAAGAGCGTGACGGACAGAGGGACGGATGGATGGAGAATACGACTACTTTAATACTGTATTATATATTGGAGAGGATCTGAATTTTTTTTCCGGTCGAGCTGGAAGTTTGATTTAGTGTGCATTGAGACTTATCTCGAAGGCAGAACTTTTTTTCCATATTTCTATCGAACATTAACAGCTGTAAGAAAACAAACTTGATATTAACAAAATTACCACCACCGTCCTTCATATTTCAATGCAAACAGCTGAGCAGCTCCACAGAGAGTAACTTACAGCAGCATTAATTGCCAAACTAACTACATTATGGAGATTATCTTTCTCCAACCTTCTTTCCCTTCCTTCCATTACATCCCTCGTGAGCCCACTCAATTGACACCATAAATGGAAAGGTTTTTTATTCTGGGAAGCATTTTCACTGAGTTTACAAATGAGAGCATCATGGTTCATGAAAGAGTTATATTATACACATCAGTGAATATGATGTTGGCCTCATCGTGAAGACTTGCCCTCACAGAAGTGATGAGCTAAAATCCAGTTTAAAGCAAAAGTATATTGAGGATTTTGATTGAGCTCATGGAAACCTGAGCACATATTTAGAAAAGTACAGTCATTCTGTGATTTTTCCATAAAGTTCAACTTGGGTCATAAATGACCTACAGGGAGGAGGTAATTTACCTCATCTAATTCACAGGTGAAACCTGTCCATACTTTATGGTTGACATAGTACTCTGAGGGCTCCTTGTCAACAACAAATACCAATACTCTTGAGTTCGGCAAGTGGTAAATGCTTCAAGGCTGGAATCATTCCTGCACATGTCACCACTCACAGGGTGTGGAAATCTTGTATGAGCATTATGATCGAACACCCGATGATGGCAATGCAACAAACCTTTCCATATTGAACTACAAAACCACAACTAGGTAAACATGCTTCTGATGCTTACCACAAAGACACAAAGAATGGATGGTCGTTTTTGAGTGTAAAGCCTGCATCAGAAGAAGGAATTTAAGCCACCAGGATCAGGATCCGGATTCAGAGAAAAGATTGAAAGATCTTGAGAGAGTAAGTAAATTTTGTTATCTGGGTGACACCATCAACAGTAGTGGAGGCAGCGAGCTTGCAGTTACAAGAAGAACGAGATTGGGTTGGATGAAGTTCAACGAGCTCTGGGGCCTCACTGGGGTAAAATACAGACATAGTGTAAACATATTTCGAATCACCTCTTCAAGGCCTATCAGAATCTGTCATTAAATTTTTTCAACTCTCATTTGCATATTTGGCATATTTAATGAGGCGAATCGGCATCATTTAAAATCATATAAATTAAATAACGATTTTGACCAAATTAACAACTTAACATTACCATGGAATAGTGGACATGTGTGCAAAAGCTTGAGGCTGTTGGGTTAACCCGTCTGGAGAAGATGTTTTTAGGTTTTGGAGAAAATCCAATATGGCCGCCATACCACGTGACCTACGTCATCAAAATTTTCAAAGTATAAACTTCAGGTGGAGAGTTATTAAATGGATAAGTTTCATTGA
>BROF01003473.1:52758-69244 GCA_024346535.1 Eptatretus burgeri | reverse complement strand
ATGTTATCTCAATGAAGGATTGAAAAGCCCATAGCAATACATGATAGAGAAAGAAACTTCACGTTGGACAAATCGAGGCTGGACAAATTTTCAAGTCCCCAAAAAAGTCCAATAACTCCACATTTGCATATTAATGTAAATGGCGGACTTAGAGAACGTTTAAATATCTTCCAGAATGTGTGGTCACTTTTTGTCTATCTTCTTTGGTTTTCATTTTACAACATGTCAAAAATGGGTGATTTTCAACTTTGGGGGGCTCTGGGGCCTCACTGGGGTAAAATACAGACATAGTGTAAACATATTTGGAGTCCCATCTTCAAGGCCTATCAGAATGTCATTAAATTTTTTTCAACTCTCATTTGCATATTTGGCATATTTAATGAGGCGAATCGGCATCATTTTAATCATATAAATAATTATGCAACGATTTTGACGAAATTAACAACTTAACATTCCAATGGAACCTCGCAAATGTGTGCAAAAGTTTGAGGCTGTCGTATTACCCCTTCTGGAGAAGAAGATGGTTTTAGGTTTTGGAGAAAATCCAATATGGCCGCTATACCATGTGACCTACGTCATCAAAATTTTCAAAGTATAAACATCAAGTGGAGAGTTATTAAGACGTTAAGTTCCATTGAATTTCATCAAAGCATTGTTTTCATTTAATGACATTTCAAAAATGGGTGATTTTAAACTTTGGGGGGCTCTGGGGCCTCACTGGGGTCAAGTCCAGACATGGTATAAACATATTTGGAGTCCCCTGTTTATGTCCTATCTAAATCTGTCATTAAATTTTTTCAACTCTCATTTGCATATTTTGCATATTTAATGAGGCGAATCGGCATCATTTAAAATCACATAAATTAAATAACGATTTTGACTAAATTAACAACTTAACATTCCCATGGAATATCGGACATGTGTGAAAAAGCTTGAGGCTGTTGGGTTATCCCTTCTGGAGAAGATGTTTTTAGGTTTTGGAGAAAATCCAATATGGCCGCCATACCACGTGACCTACGTCATCAAAATTTTCAAAGTATAAACTTCAGGTGGAGAGTTATTAAATGGATAAGTTTCATTGAATTTCATCCAAGCGTTGTTTTCATTTTATGACATTTCAAAAATGGGTCATTTTCAACTTTGGGGGGCGCTGGGGGCTCACTGGGGTCAAATACAGACATAGTATAAATATATTGGGAGTCCCCTGTTTATGTGCTATCTAAATTTGTGATTAAATTTTTTCAACTCTCATTTGCATATTTTGCATATTTAATGAGGCGAATTGGCATCATTTTAAATCATATGAATTATGTAACGATTTCGACCAAATTAACAAATTAACATTAGCATGGAACAATGCAAGTGTGTGCAAAAGTTTGAGGCTGTCGTGTTATCCGTTCTGGAGAAGATGTTTTTCGGTTTTGGATAAAATCCAATATGGCCGCCATACCACGTGACCTACGTCATCAAATGTTTCATAGTATAAACTTCAGGTGGTGAGTAATTATCCTGTTAAGTTTCGTTCAATTTCATCCAACAGTTTTCCCTCCAGATCCGCCACAAAATCGGTCAGTAGAACATAAAAACGCCTTTAATAATAATAATAATAATAATACTAACGATTTCAATAGAGCTTCAGCCATGCTTGAAGCCCTAATAATACGAACGATTTCAATAGAGCTTCAGCCATGCTTGAAGCCCTAATTAGTTGATTGAAAGGATTGGTCTGAAAGATACAATAGTGGAGGTGGTAAGAAGGAGTGGCTTGATATGGTTGGGTCACGTGATAAGAAAGAGAGACGATTAGGGAGTTAAGAGAGTATGGAATTTGGAAGTGGAGGGGAAAAAGAAGTCCAAAGTTGAGTTCAAAGGAGTTGGTTATGAAAGCAAGTCAGAAATTGGGATTGGGAGTGGAAGACACAGAAGATAGAAGAAAGTGGAGAGCTGGAGTTATGTCATGGAAGGAGTGAAAGTCAGCAACCCCCCATAAGGGGGATAATACTGACTTAAATAAATGATGATGATGATGATGATGATGATGATGATGATGATGATGATGAATAGGCAACACCGACAACCAACCCCACCCAAAATTGATGTTTTTTTGGTTTTTATTGTTAATTTTTTTTGAGTTTGCTCGATCCTCATGGCACAGTAAGCACCGAATCTAATTTTCCATGTCAACATGTATTATATTTTCATCACCAACTGGTCATCAGAAGGAAATGTAAAAATTACCTTTTCCACCTATATGAGCAAATTCTTACTAAAGTAATGCATGCAAAATCATTCAAATATTTCAATTGGTTGACACAACCTCAGAATATTGCACAAAGTCCACAACTCTGAAACAACTTGTATTCTCTTCCTTGAAAGCAAATCCAACCGAAGGCAATGTCAGTGCATTCCAAAAAGTCCGCAACAAGTGTGTGTCCCCTCTCGGGAGAGCCAGAAAACAAACGAACTTATCTCCCTCCTCTAAAACCTAGTGGCATCTTGTTAAGTCTGTCTCTGGAGTATGCTTTTCCTCCATCCCTTCCCTCACTTCAAATGCTACCACAGCCGACTCCGCTCGTGAGAAGGCCAAATTCCTCAATTCTGTGTTGCTTCCAAATCTGATGTTCCCAAACCCACGCTTTCTGTACCCACCCGTCCCAGTCATACCCAACTGCTCCTGGACTCTGTCCTTTGCACTTGAGGAGGTGTAGAAGTTTTTGGCAACCCTCGACTGATTCTGCAAATGGACCGGACAGCGTTAGCTCACATATATCCCAAAAACCTGCTCTGCTATTATGGTTTAAGACTTACACTTCCTCTCTCTGCCCTTTTCTCCCTAACATTTGCGCTAAGTCATCTTCCATTTGCTTGGAAATCGGCTAACATCACTGCATTACATAAATAAGGTGGAAAAACTGATCACCTTAACTACAGACCAATCAGCTTACTTCCAATCGTCGCAAGGTCATGGAATCCATCGTCGCAGTTGATATGAAATCCTTCCTTTTTCCCAATGACCTCATCTCAGATTATTATCAATTCGGATTCAGACTAGGTCACTCTACCTTGGACATGCTGCTTCTATTCACCCAACAATGGAAGGAGACCCTCAATGTCAGACATGAGATCAGGGCTATCTCTCCAGACATACAGTATCTCGAGCTCTCAATAGTGTGGCATCCTGCCTTGCTCTCCAAACTCTCTGTCTATGGCATCCAAGGCCAACTTCACTCTTGGGTCACTGACATCTTGTAGCTGTGTGCCCCTCAATGGAATCCTTTAATCTCCTCTGCCTGTCAAGGCTGGAGTGCCCCAAGGCAGTGTTCTCAGCCCCATCCTATTCCTGATCTTAATAAATGATCTCTCTGACTCTGGAAAATCATCGTTATCTCTTTGCTCGAGACTCCACCCTCTGCTGTGATATTCCTCATTCAGACACATAGGCAGCAGCTTCTTCTCTCTCTTCAGACCTTGACAAAATCACAAACTGGTAAAACACTTGTAATATGACTACCAATCCTGAGAAATCCCACACACTGACTCTTTGTCTCTCTGAAAGGACCGAACGGCAAACCCTTCAATCTACTTTCTCAACAACCCTCTCAAAGAAGTTCAATCACTATAACTCCTGGGTCTCACTCTCAATCATGATCTCTCTTGAGCAAACCACATTTAAAAGTTGGCCTCCAAAGCCATTCGCCGATTGGGCATGCTCCATCATGCAAAGTCCTTCCTTGGCACACCTGGACTCTTATCCACCTATAAAGGTTTCATCCACAGCTTGATGGAATCGTGCTCTCCCCTCAAGACTGGTGCCCTTACCTTACACGTTGTTCAGCTTGATGCCGTGGAAACCAAGGCCTTCAAGATCATTGGAATTTCCCACAATGAAGCTGCTGAGTTGAAGAGGCCATCACTTTGCCATCGCAGACAGTTCGGTGGTCTCTCTGTTTTTTCCACCTCCTTTCTGGCTTTTCCTCCCCACAATTACCCTCCCCACAACCTCCAATGTTTCTGCAGGACTCGCACAGTCCACCACCAATCCCCTCCTTGTGAAACTTCCAAAATCCAAAATCACTGCTCACCTCTACTCATTTGTTCCTCTTTTTTTCCCACCTGTAGACCAACTTCCACATCCTCTTCAATCTCATTCATCCCTCCACGTCTTCAACACAGCTGTTCAGCACCATCTGAGATCATCCCTCATCAAAAACCATGATATTTTCTACATCCGTTAAACCATCTCCCCACACCCGCACCCCCTCCCAACTCCCCTCTCCAAATTTGCTTCTGTACCATCTTACCCACGCACCCCTTATTGTCTGTCTCCATTTACTTTGTCTATTGGCCCTGCTATTGGCATTTCCCCCTTTCTCTTGCCACTGTTCCTTTTGTTATGTTGCATCCTGATCCATTATGTGTTATAGCTCTTCCACGAGCCTTGATTCTGGCCACAATTATTGTTTTTTTCAAACAATGATATTAATTATGAAATTGTGAAAGAAAATCCTCATTACCATTCAGCCTATAAAAGAGATTATAAACTTAATATTTTTCAAAATAGCTCACTCAAATATGTCATTTAAGATCACAAAGCAGTGAAATAATTTATTTAAAACTGTTCCCAGAAGCAATAGAGTGAGAAATTGAATTCCCGAACTTTCATTTGGCACGAGTGATAAATCTGCATCTGTTTTGAGGAACAGAAGCGCTTTATATTCGGCTCGATGCTGGAAAGAGCTACATGAAGTTCCTGATCCAGGGTCTCCAGACATGAGCTATTGTTGCTCTTGATAAGTGTCAACGTTGAGAATCTCACGTCACAAAGGTATGTTGTTGAAAACGGTACATATCAATACATCAACGGCACAACGAGAGATGGTTGGATGCTCTTTTTTTTCAACTTCAGCCAAAATGGATCCAGAGGCACTTCACTGAACTTGAGTTTGAGAGTGCGGTCCTTCCTGAGGTCTATCAATTCCTCTTGAGTCTTCATTGAAAGCTCCTTGACTGATGCCTCTGCAGATGAAGCGAAACGATCACAAACCCAGTCATACTGCTCAATGTCGGTCAACTTGCGAGTTGCTGAAAGTAGTTGTGAAGCATGCACAGGTGAAATTTTAATACAACAGTGGCTTGGAATGAATAAAACACAGCAATGTTCTATTTATTACCTCTACCACCGAAGGTGAAGGAGGTTATGTTTTCACCCCTTTCTGTCTGTTTGTTGGTTACTTACGAAATCTAAAAAAATTGTAAGTATATTGATGACTTCCATCCTCTGTTTGTATGTGTGTTTGTGTGTTTGTGTGTTTGTTTGTAGGCACTACAACTCGAGAACGGAAGAAGCTACCAATGTCAAATTACACCACGTGATTCAGGAGGGTGATGGCTCGCGCTGATTAGATTTTGGTCAAAATCGGTCAAAGGTCAAGGTCACAGTGAGGTCAAACATTCGATTTTTGATGGTTTGGTGCAGAATCATCGTAGAAACTTCTGGTTTGCGTCGCTGCCTTCTCTCGAGACAGCTTTTATTAGACAAGGTCAGAGGTCAAGTTGACGATTTCGTATGGAGCAGTCTATGACTGCTTGTTTGTTTGTCTGTGTACAGGATATCTCAAAAAGGTGTGGACGGATCCAGATTAAATTTCGTGGACAGGTTCGGTGTGTGACAAGGACAAACTGATTACATTTTTGTGAAGATCCAGATCCAGATCCGATTACTAGAATTTTAAACTGATTCTTCACCATTGAGAGATAGGGCCAAAAACCATATCCAGCACGATATCGCAAAAATGTATTGGGCCCGGTATGTTCTCGTGGATTAGGTATTACATGGTGGAGGTATGCGCTCTGCCGAGTGCCCTTCTAGTTTTCCTCTGAATCAGCCATTATGGACATTTGCTACGGCACACCAGTTGCGAAACGCTGCCATAGCCTATCAACGGACAGATACTTCAGTGCAATTATCGCCATATACAACTTTCATTCGCCGATTAATGTCGATAGGATGCACATTCTCTGCTGTTGGAAACTCAATAACCACATGGTTATTGACAACGTAGTTGACAACGACAACATATTGACAATTACTTCCGCACTGACAACGTCGTGCTGTCTTCTTGTGCCATCTTGACTAATGGAGTGCTGAGACATCTAGTGCTAGAATCACGAAACTGCACATGCAGACCGTTTTGTTTCATTCGAATATCTGTACATGTTTTGGAGGAAATGAATAGTTTTTAACACTTTGTTGTATTTTTTGAATTCTTGGATTTTCCAAGCCTTTGAAAATCGAAACTTATCTGATTGGCCTACTTACAGGGTGGCCACAATGACTTGTCACCGTTTGTAAAAATTGACACCACGCTTGTGTTCAGTGGTAATTTGTTTCCTTTTTCCCTTTTTTCAGATTGAGTGAATATCACTGATGACCTTAAACAAGCAGTGAGACTTCCTTTTAATCTAATCACTCCACAAATGTTCTGGAAAATGTCCCACAGAACATGGCACAAAATTATTCTCTGTAATGACGATGGTGGAGCACAAACTGATCTACTGGACACTTAAGGCTTGTGTCATATGGTGTAAAATTTTATAATAAGGTAAAAGAGTACTGTAAATGTATGTGGAATAACTTGTGGATCCCTTCAGTGTTGTCAGCTAAAGGAAATGTCAGTTTTTACAAAGGGTGATAATATATTGTAGCCATCCTGGAGAAGGTTTTGAGGCCGATCCCAAAATCTGCATTCATTTACTCCGCGCCAAATTAAAACGAAGTTAAAACACTTCAATGATTTGTGAAGTGTATAATATGGAAGTAGGAAAACAAACACGTCATAGTGTAACCTGTATTTGTAATGTATTACAGAAAGGTGACTGTTGGTGCATTTTCACCCTTACCTTGTCAAGAGACTGGAACAGGGATTTTATGTCTGCCTCTGCGAAGGTACCCTAGAGCAGTGATTACAAAGCCAGGGGGAGAGGGGAGTGGGGGGGGGGGTGGGTTGGGGGTTGAGGGTTGATGTAGGAACAAATTAATTAAATGAGCAAGGTAAGTCAATGCTTGAAATAATGAAAAAAAAATGACAACTATCCTGCACCGATGCTGGTTAAATATTTACTTGGGACGTGACCTCAGATATGCCTGGACAAGTAACTGTGTTTTTTGCCCAAATAGTGTGAACAAGTGTGGAACTAGGACGCACAAGCAAGGAGGTGTTGCTTTTGTGGAGCATAATGAAGAAGCATAAACAACAATGAAACATGAGATTCTCATTAGCATTAAGTAGGGCAATTACAATTAATTGCATTCATTGCACAAAATATATAGTCTTGAGAGAATGTTACCATAGCAAGTGAGAATTACTAGCAATTCCATTTCTTAACACACACACACACACACACACACACACACACACACACACACACACACACACACACACGAAAACATTGACCTTTCATCACAATAGTTTGAGAAAGATCCAGATAGAGTGGAGTACATAATATGCATCCCTGAGGTTATGCTATGGATGGGCCTGTTTGTCATTGTGTACCCAGACATGTACTTCTTGTGTCTGGTGTGTTAGAGAATAGCCTAGTTTACAAGACAAGAGGCTACAGGAACTTCTGAGTATCTATGGACAAGGAATTGCACACCCCTGATTCAGTTTATAAGGATTTCTCCACCTGTAAGACATCCATCCACTTCACTGTGAGTACACCGAGCAGTTTCAATCCCGAATGACCATGACAGCTCAAACTCGAAATTCACCACTATGATAAACTAAAGGAATTGGTAGAAAATATCTCAGTTTGCCAAGAGATTGTATTTACAAGTTGAACAACACAAACCTGCCATGAAACGAATACCAATTGGTTTCGGCTGCTCAAAGGCAAACCCAAAGATCTCACGTGGAACAACATAGTTCAGTTATGCTCATGCATACTCTTAAAGTCTCTCTACTGACTCTTCATTGGGTGGTGTTGCCCGTGAAACGTCTTTGGCTTAAATCTTTCACGAACTGGTTAACCAGTCTGACGTTTTAAGGTGCAGGGAGTTGTTCAGAATGCAGGCGATAAATCGCCTATTTTTCATGAAAGACACTATGTGGGATCTTTATCATCTAAGAAGCTAGCAGACGGGACACCCAGCCAGCTTAACGTCCCTTTGGACGATCATACTAGTGCCATCAGGCGCATTAGGCTGCCCGAGGCAGTTTGCTAGGGGGGCACAATCCTGTACGCATCACCACTCCAACCCAGGATAGTCGACTGGCTCACTTTTCGCAGCAAGCTGGTACTCATTTTGCAGATCAGCCTGCATCAACCCTCCTAATGTTCTTTTGGCATGATTGGGGCTTGAACTCAGGACCTTAAGATCCCAAACCAACCGCCTCCAACGTTAAGCCACTAAGTTATAAAACGTCCTTTACGATGTAACGATCTGCCTGTGAAACATCAATTCGATGGTTTATAGTCGAGGCTGGAATCAAATCCAGACAACAGACGGCTCAAAGGCAGGTGCACCACTTGTGCACCACCCTTTCAGACGATACAATACTCTTCAAGCATCTTTCATCAATCCAGTACATTTTTATGTGAGACCTCAAGGTCTCGAGATCTTATGCGAGATGACAGTTCATTTACTCAAGACTAATTTGACTCAAATAACTATTATTTAAGTCACAAGTCATTAAAGGTGGTAAAATGGAATTTGGGGGAAAAAGAAAAACCTATATAACATCTCATTGACTCTTGCTGGCACATATCCACGATAAATACAGATGCACAGCAGGAGTAAAAGCCTTTCCAACATGTGCTGGAAAAAGAAATAAGCAATGCACATCAAGACCATCAGGAAGGAACACAGGAACGACCAAAGAAGAATCAGAAGACAGGTCAGAAATTTCAACAGCAGCTGAGGTTCCCCAAATCCCCCTTTTCTCCAAAACACTTTGTTTGAATATCTCTTTTTTTTTTTCCTCTCCCAACCCCAACCATAACCCTCACTCAACATTACCATAGTTCAGCGATTTCACTTTTTCTCTTCGTCCTTGTCTTCACGGGGTTTCTTCCTTTGGTTGTGTTGTTTCGTGTACTCCAACCTTTGTGTTTTTATACAACTCATTTCCCTCGGGCCTCGATCCCTCCTCTGGCTTTTCTATCTAATCACCCTTAATCGTGGAGAAACTCAATATATCCTGATTGTCGTTTAACAACTCCAAAGTTATATCTTTCTTTTTCCTGCTACTCTCTGAAAGCTCTTCTTGTTCCACCATCCGTTTTAATATTTGCAATATTGGTGATGGTCTCATGTGTTGGTGATCAGACAATTTTACTTTCCATTGACTCTTCCTAAAAGGTTGTGAAGGCTGGAGGTCTTGTCTTTTCAATTGTGTATAACATTTTTAGCCAGGGTGAGTTGGAGTCACTGACTTTGTACAAAAGCTTTGCAGATATGAGATGAGTATAAAACTTGAATATATATATATATATATATATATATATATATATATATATATATATATATATATATATATATATATATATATATATATATATATATATAACGTTGACTGGTCTTGGACAAGTGTGAGCATGTCAAATCGTATAACCTTTTTGATTGTTCCTTGAATGTTATTTTGCTATTATGCTATGTTGAGGTTGGTGAAAGAGTGATCAGCACAGAGCAAACCAGAACAACGAGAACATAGTGGTGGAAATGCATGGAAACACATGAACAGCAAAGTGAAGAAAGACAAATCCCAGTGCTATTGGTAAGGGAAAGAATGCGAGCAAGGAGAAGGGGGTGAACAGGCTGGATGCAAGCTCAAATACAGCAAGAATGGCAGAAGGGAAATGGAGACAGAAATAGCAATGGAACGAAGAACAGAAGGGTGGGTGCAGTGAGATGGAAGAAAACAATTAACCTGGAAAAAAGGGGTGGGTTTGAGGAGGGTTAACTGGGGTAGAAAATATCATGAGTATCGATGTAGGAGGGAGTGGAACCTGAAGAGTCGTGAAACCGCCACGTTGAAGTCCTGCAAGGGAGAATGGCATTGAACAAATTGAAGTTGATTCGACTCTTCCAATTGGTAAAAATAGTTTTATCATATGATTTCTTAGAGTTAAGTGCTGCTATGATGAGAGGGATCAGTTGCAGGAAGGTGGGGTGACCTATGAAGGTGGATTCGACATGTGAGAGAAAGGAGGAACAGACCAGGAGAGACAGCCATTCTTGTTCCCCCTTTGTCTGTCCTCCTTTGGCTGCCTCCCATCGACCTGGAAGTCAGCAAACATCCATTCCTTCCATTGGGACCATACTCTGTGCAGAGCCTTGGTGCTGCCGAAGCAGTCTCCTTGGCTTTTGGGCACAATCCTGGACGGGTCACCACTCCGAGACAGGATACCAGCAAGCTGGCACTCATTTTGCCGACCTCAGGACGACAGGCAGATTCAACCCCACCTGGTATTACTTCAACAGCCGAGTGGGATTTGAACTCAGGATCCTAGTATCCCAAGCCAACAACAGGCATAGCAAACATCACTCCATCTACAAGGGTGCAAAAACAGATCCGATCAACTACAGACCAGTGAGTTTACTTCTAATTATAAGCAAAGTCATGGAATAAATAACTGCTGCTGATGTCAATTCTTCACTGTTTTGAAACAGCCAGATCTTTGGCCATCAGTTTGAATTTGTCCTGCTCCCAACCCTGAACATGACTGCTTGTATCTCAGCAATGTTTGGAGGCCCTCAATCTCAAACATGAGGTTCAGACTGTCGTTGACTTGGACATATCATTGGATAGTCTGTCAACTGGTTTGCCACGCTCTTTGCCTGTAGCATCCAAGGCTGCCTTAGTTGCTGGATTTTTGACTTCCTCGGCTGATGCAGTCAATGTGTTGCTGTCAATGGAACCCTCTCTCCCCCTCTCCCAGTTTAGGCTGGAGTTTCCCCAAAGCAGTGTTGGGTCCAGTTTTGTTCCTCACCAAAATAAATGACCTCTCTCATTCTCTGGAAATACTTGCTTCCATTTTGCAGAAAGCACCACATTGCTTGGCAGACTGCAACTGCATCGCTCTCAGGCCTAAGTCACATTTGCCACGGCGGCCGTGGGGTCTCCAAAATCTACGGCCACTAGCAATTATACGGCGGCTGCAGTATTTCCACGGTCACACAATGTCGCAGTCACATATGTTTTTATATTTCGGGGAGCCGGACAGCGTATTTACAAATTGTGGAGATCGAAAACGTGGGGGTGCCGTACGGTCTTTGATTTCATGTCGCACGGTGACCTTAGGGCGTTCCTGCGGCGGCCATATAATTTTCAAGGCAGACGCAAGGTGCCCGCAAGGCGAACGCAAGGCGACCGCAGGGGGGCCCTAAGCCGAACGTGCGGCCAGACGGACGGTAACGAATGGGTTATTTTTTTTTTTACCAGTTCTTTTGTTTCGGCTTGTCAAATTGCTACGGCGAACGTAGAAATGAAAAAAGTTGTAACTCCGCGCTATAATTCCACGGCGACCTTACGACCTGTAAAATATAGCCAAACGGCGTAGGGCCACCCTGAGGCCACCGCAGAAACTCTGCGGCCGCCGCACGTTTCTGTCAATTCAGAGGGCGTACGGCCGCCGTATCCTCGCCGTAGAGCAAATGTGACTTAGGCCTCAGCTGATCTAGAATTTATTTGAATCTGGAATGATAAATGGAACATATCCTTCAATGCTGGAAAATCTCACTGCCTGCCACTCCAGAAGGATCATAAAACGAACCCACCTTGTCTATTTCCAGAGGTTCGGTCATGACCATCAATCAGGACCTCTGCTGGGTCAACCACATAGCAAAGTGGCCTCCAAAGGCAGCCACAGACTGAGCATCCTGTCGATCGAAGTATTTCCATGGAAAATGAGTTGCAGAAGTATTTTACATAATTTTCAAAAAATGTATGCAGTGCATAAGGCAGGACAAAGAGGTACCTGATCATGGTTTAAGTATGTAATATTATTATGGTTGTGGGGGTGGTTAGATATTACCTGAGAACAGATAAAAATGTATATAGAGTAGCAGGGTATGTGTACGAGTTGCTAGCCCATCTCAATGTGATTAAGTAGGGAAACGTTAGCTTCAGGGTTGTCTTGTTTGAATGTGCACCATACAGGGGATGGTGTGCGGTAATAAGTAATTGTGGATTAAGGTTAAAGGAAGTTATACGTTTTACCCCTTGTAATGTCCCACTGTGTGGGACTGGGTGACATTGGGGCTCTGCCAGGCAACGGAAGGGCTGGGGGTGGCAGAGCTATGGACGCTTCGAGGGGTGGAGTGTTGTCCAGAGAGAGCGAGGGGAGGAGCCTAAATCATGCGGGGTGAGGGTGGGGTGCATTTTGGAGGATCGTGAAGTCTGAGTAGAGCTGGCCTGTGGAAGATTATGGACTCTGAGAGGGAGATCGACTCTGGAGACCTCGTGAAGGAGATAATGTGCCAGGGAGGAAACTGTTCCTCTGTTCGTCCTGCCTGCCTGCCTTCTCATGTGCCTGCCTTGCCCCGTTCGTAGTCCCTATGTCCTGCCATATGCTTTCGTCTCTCCTTCCGTCCCCTTCATCACCTGCTCGTCGTCTCATACACTAGAGATAAGCCACCAAGTTCTTGTTCCCTTTCCCCATCTGTGATTGAATCTGGTGTGTGGCACCAGAGGTTTTATTTGTCATTGTATATCATTATTTATTATATCGATTCCATGTCCCCCCCCCCTTTTCTTTCCCACCTCTACCCACCATCTCCATCATCCCTTGGTTCTTTTTATTCCTTTAGTTCAGGAATAAACCGTTTGTTTTATGAAAGCTTAAGGTTCTCGCCTTTCTCCTCACAACCACGTGTGCACGTAAATCCGCCATAATTGACAGTCCAAGGGAGAGAAAAGCCAGTTCTGTCCTATCCGTTCAGTGTTGGTCTTAATCGGTGTGGACATGACAATATCCATCCATTGGGACCATACTCTGTACAGAGCGTCGGTGCTGCTGAAGCAGTCTCCTGGGCTATTGGGCACAATTCTGGAAGGGTCACCACTCCGATGCAGGATACTCAAATGGCTCAATCATCCCAGCAAGCTGGTACTCATTTTGCTGACCTCGGAAGGATGACAAAACAGAGTCAACTCCACCTGGTATTAAATCAACGACCGACAGGGGCTCAAACTCAGGACCCTAACATCCCAAGCCAACCACCCTAACCGCTAAACCAACACCAGGTTTCATACCAAACCAGTCCATCAAGATTCGTCCGAATCCGTCTCTAACCTTTTGAGATATCATGCTCACAAACAAACAAGCAAACGAGAAAGATGTCGTCCAGAGCACAATTCTTGCAAAATCCTAAGAAATAATAGTTGCCATGGAAACAGCAATTTGTTAATTTGGAAACATTTGATGCCACCTAATAGGTGTTTTACATGTTTTGGATGACATTGACCTTGACCTTTGACTAATTTTGACCAGATTTAATACACATGTCCAAATAAGCTGTGTGAGTTTCAATCTGATATATTGAAAAATTCCTGAGGTTTGGCACACGACAAAAATTGCACTCCAAGTGCTCTGCAATGAGTTGTAATCATTTCTTCCAGAAGGTTATTTTTTCTGGCTAATATCATTTGAAAAGAATCTTCAATGAAAATATCAATGTGAAATCTACTGCAAAATATTAAAATTACATTGATACGGGATGGATCCAGTCCCACATAAGAAGCATCCGTTTTTTGGTGAGGGAAGGTTCTATACTTCCATAGGATTTGTATTTTTATGCAGCAATGATGCAGCTTTGTGCATTGCAGCATGTACAAGCTGCGAAAGTTTTATCATGTAATTTATTTGAGTTAAGTGGCTGTTATTATGAGAGGGATCAGTTGCGGAAAGGCGGGGAGACCTGTGAAGGTGGGGCATTGGCTGACGTTGACCTATTGGAATCGGTCAGACTTACTGCTGTGAGAGTCACAATCTCCCAAGTGCATCACCTCTATCTTATCTTTGTGCAGGACCTCCTCCTCCCCCCACTGGCCAAAACCCGAGAGAGTTTCACTTCGCAACGGTTGTACAAAGCTTCATTTGCTTGAAATATCTTTCATCCCCATTTCAATCTCCTTTGTATGTCCATGTTTATCTGAGAGCCTCACCCTCCAGGTTGTCAATTTATCGGTACATGAGTAGAATTACATGAGTAATTTTGCCATTAAGTTTTTGGGGCCTTAGATTTCTTTTGGAGTTTTTAGTATTCATGGTTTTTCTTGTAAACTGATGCATTGTGCCAGACTTTATATATAAACTGATTTATTACCCCGTCCCCAAATAGCGGGAGAGGGGGCTTTGCAATTGTGTGTGTGTGTGTGTGTTTGTCCGGGCAGTAATGCTTTTACCATTTGAGCTTTTGCCATAAATTATCAACAAAACTTTATCATGAGAATATGGAGAAGACAAATGAATAATTTGATCAAAAGGTCAAAGGTCAGCATCACATCAAATCATCAATTTTCATCCGATTGTCTTGAAATTTGAGCAGGGTTTGCATATTGGATCACTGAAACCTATTGCTTTTGAGGTCAAAAGGTCATGGTCGCCTAAAATCATCTTTTTTGCCGTTTGTCATGTTTGTTTAGCATATGGAAGAAGACGAAGTCTGATTACAAAGCGGATGTGGATGGGCTTTGCACTTTCAGAAGCTTTCGAGTTGTTAATAAATTTGGGTGAAACTTCCTTCCTGTGATCCTGTGTAGAGGCCTCTAACAAATTCATTGGCAATACGAGCTGGTCTTGCCAGCTTCCCCTGTCTGCAAATATAGGCTCAGGATGGACACACAATAATAATCTATCTGTAATTCCAGCAATCTCTGTGTGTGTCTGTCTGTTTATCTGTCTGCGACCACCGTTTCTCGACGACCGCCGGTCCGATCTGATTGAAACTTGCCAGGAATATTGCCGGGGACCCTCGGATGTGCCTTTGAGGTTTGATATCGATCGGACGAGCGGTTCCCAAGTTACGGCCATTTTATTGCTTTTTCAGTGTTGAAAAGGTGTATATATGGCAGCTGAAGATGTCGTTCCACCTTCTCATGCCATTTTTCCCAAATTATTAATAACCAGACGACCACCGGTCCGATCCGATTGAAACTTGCCAGGAATATTGCCGGGGACCCGCGGATGTGCCTTTTTGAGGTTTGATATCAATCGGACGAGCGGTTCCCAAGTTACGGCCATGTATCTGTGAACCAATGACAGGACACGGTGCTCTTCTTCCTCTTTCGGCTTGCTCCCGTTAGGGGTCGCCACAGTGGATCAACCGTCTCCATTTCGCTCTATCCTCCACATCTTCCATTGACACTCCAACCACCAGCATGTCCGCCCTCACCGCATCCATGAACCTCTTCTTTGGCCTTCCTCCTCTCCTCCTGCCTGGCGGCTCCATCTTCAACATCCTTCTCCCGATATACTCCGTTTCCCTCCTGTGCACATGTCCAAACCATCTCAATCTCGCCTCTCTCACTTTGTGTTCAAACCGTCCTACCTGCGCTGTCCCTCTAATATACTCATTTCTTATCCTATCCATCCTCGTCACTCCCAACGAGAATCGCAGCATCTTTAACTCTGCCACCTCCAGCTCCGCTTCCTGTCTTATTGTTAGTGCCACCGCCTCCAAACCATACAACATAGCTGGTTTCACTACCGTCTTATATACTTTCCCCTTCACTCTTGCAGCTATCCTTCTGTCACAAATCACTCCTGCAACTCTTCTCCACCCACTCCATCCTGCCTGCACTCTCTTTTTCACTTCTCTCCCACACTCTCCGTTACTTTGGACAGTTGATCCCAAGTATTTAAACCAATCCACCTTCCCCACCTCAACTCCTTGCAACCGCACCATACCACCACCCTCCCTCTCATTTACGCACATGTATTCCGTCTTACTCCTGACTATCATTCCCCTTCTTTCCAGTGCATACCTCCACCTCTCAAGGCTCGCTTCAGCCTGCTCCCTACTCTCCCTACAGATCATGATGACAGGACACGGTGCTATGACGTCACAATTAATGTTTGTCTCATTAAAAAAATTTTTTTGAAGGATTGACCTCACAATTCTTCTTTGTTTGGTATGACGTCACAATGGACACTGGGGACCTGGGTATGTGCCTTTTCAAAGTTTGATATTATATCGTTCTTCCTCATCCATTTCAGCTGTTTCCCAAGTGTCTCCCAAGGTTTGAAAGCTGTTCTTTCCCAAGGTTTGAATTAATTAATTAATTCCAAGGTTTGATTATTATTTAATTAAGCTAATTATTTACTCCCAAGGTTTGATTAATTATTATTCAAATTATTAATTAATCCCAAGGTTTGAATTTTCCCGAGGGAAACAGCTGTTTCCCAAGGTTGAAATTAATCGTTGTGCTTGGTAGACATTTGTGAAGACATTTACCGAGAGAGGAGGGGGGGGAGTGAGGGG